>JAODAL010006423.1:0-42500 GCA_025379985.1 Phyllomedusa bahiana | reverse complement strand
TTGTGCCGAGCCCAGGAGATCAGGTGACCAAAGGGATTTGGCTTTTTTAGTGTAGTCTTAGAAGCCTTAACCCTTTGTTCATGCTTTCCAAACTTTTCAACATGAGGGAGAAAACAGGGGACATGTATTGGGAATAAGGTTGGGCAGGAGAATAGACCGGTCACAGCAAAGAATTCTGGGGCTTGTAGTTTACATCACAATGGAAAAATGCTTTTAAACTGGAAATGCTGCTGCTGGACTGCAGAAAAGGGAGGCTTAATACAGCACACAAAAAAGCATAAATTACCTCTGAACATATCATAGGGAAATGACGCAGGCTATTTTATTTATATTTTTTCACTGGACAACCCCTTTAATTATTCCAATATATCAGACCTGCACAACATTGCAGGAGATGGTGGCTGGACCATCTAAGTCCATCCCCTGCCTGCCTGATAACGCCCCCAGACCACCCCAAATTGGAAAGTACCACCTGTTTTGAGGGTGGCATTTACAAAAGCCGACAGAAATGCTTTGGCAAGCCACATACAACCCCCTGGCCATATGTTGTGCAGGCCTGTTATAGATAATCACAGAAGATTAGAAGTATTCATTAAACCAGTGTTGTAATCTTCTTCTTTTGCTTTCTACAAAAAGGTTGGGATAAGCATTCCTATGGATATCATGGAGATGATGGACATTCATTTTGCTCTTCTGGAACAGGCCAGCCATATGGCCCAACTTTTACGACTGGCGATGTCATTGGGTGCTGTGTTAACCTGATTGACAATACATGCTTCTATACTAAAAATGGCCACAGCCTAGGTAAGAAGCAGCTCTTTCTGTGCTATGTGCCTGACTTTCTCTAAGTATAGTATAGCACTGTAATTAATAAACACCTTTTTAGGAAGCCTGTGAATAGTATCCATTCAGTCAAGTTTGAAGAGGAAGAATGCTCTTATTATTCCACTATCCTCCCAGTCTCTCATTCTCTGAATGTTATACTGTGTGCATTAAGCAAAGACCTCGACACTCCTCAGAGACTCTGCTTTGACTATTGGCTACATTATAGGAGGATTTTGGAGGATTTATTTTAGGTTTGCAGCAGATATTTGTAAAAGTCATTTGTGTGTTATTTATATGTGCTATGAAAGAACAGAACTTCCTAATTTTATTCTTGCTTTTCTTTTTTCTTCCCCTCGAACAGGTATTGCATTCACAGATCTTCCGGTGAGTTTATTTTAGTAGGGTTCTCGAAAATCACACAGTATTTACAGTCACCTTTCTAATTTGATTATTTTAGACACCCTACTTATCTTAAGAGGTTTGATTTTGTAAATGTTTTTCGATCTCCATATTGTAAATCAGGGATCTCAAACTTGGCCAGGTAATTGAGCCACAGACAGAAAAAATTCAAACTTGATGGTCCGCATTCCTTACAGGAAACCGGTCCGAAAAAAAAGCCTATGGCTGATGAGGCCGTGTGATGTTCTGACATCATCATGTCACCTATGTGCTCCCAAATCTCCTAACTAAAGTCTTGTAGGTTGGAGGCCTGATGCAGCATACTGCCTACAAGGCTAAGTGGCGGGAGTATTGATGCGCAAATCATTTTCAAAAAAAGCCCACCCAGGGATTCGGGGCATGCGCCCTGGATACCCCAGATAAACCATCTGGGACAGCGCAGGGAACCTGGAATTGTCTTGCAGGATCTGTCCCGGTTGGGAGGTATACTAATAATAATAAACCATAAAATAAACCATTATGACCCAAAGGAGCAGGCTTTTTTTGGCGGAGGTGCAAGCAATTGAGTTTTGGGGAGGCGGAGCCAGCACTGGCTGCAAAGTTACTGGCGGTAGTCGTAACATGCATGGGGCCAACGATACCAGTGCAGGATTACACTGCAGGCAAGCTACTCCTTCGATCTGTTCTCTGCAGTCCTGAGCATGAATCGGGATCTGTTTGAGACCCTTGGTGTGGGGGATGATGGTACAAAATAGATTTATTTTGCTAAAAAGTATCTGTGTAGTAGTTTTATTTATTTTTTAGCAAATCTCTGACCCTGTAGGATATGTTGGTATCCTATAATTAGCTGGGAAAGCACAAAGAGTCACTTGCTATTTTCTTTTTTTTTTTTGTTAATTTTATTTTTATTTACTAGGCAAATATTCAAAGAAAATGTCATACATTCTTAATGGTACCTAATTGACATCACATGAATACCTTTGTATGATAGAAGTAAATTTGAGATGTCCTCGTCTTACAATTTTTTGAACTGTGAATCAAAAAAAATAAGGGAAAAGATCTAATTAAACTGAAATTTACAAAAAAATTAACATTTTGTAGTCCTTCTTGGCTATTTCTAAGTTTACCAGTTCACTAATAAACATACTCCACCTGATCTATCTACTGGCCTAAATGAAAAACCAAAAATCGAAAAATCCCACATTTTTTCTCCCAAAAACTAGTCTTTAATGTCTAATTTTCCTAAGTTACCTGCAAGTTTCACCTTTAAATAGTAAGAAGTATATTCAAAAGGTATCATAATCTTGGTCAACTTCTGGTCAGTAAAGGCAAATTCCATAAATTTCTTCCATTTTTTTTTTTCTTTAAACAATTTTTTTTTTAATTGAGTCCTCTTTGGATCCTTCTCTATCCAGTTTATCAAGGAAGAAAATTTCTTCTTTCAATGTTATGAGAACCTCCCCTTTATCTGCACTACTTTCTTGCAACCAGTACCTTTAAAATGCACTTTTTAGCTACCAGAAGGGTAATATGAAGACCTTTATTTCCAGACAGAAATTCAGCTTCCTGACAAATCCCTCGGAGTTGACCAGAACATAATGGAAAATAGTTGCCAAAGGGTCATTGTCTATCCGTCCCACTCCATCCCTCCACCTGATCTCTCTATCACTGTCAATGGCTACACTCTCTCACCAGCACCACAAGTCCGCTACCTTGGGATAACCTCTGACTCCAATCTGTCCTTCAAACCGCACATCCAAACCCTCACCTCTGCCTGTCACTTCCACCTAAAAAACATTTCCCAAATCCGCTCATTTTGTTAATTCTGAAAGCACAACAATGCTGGTCCGTGCCCTCGTCATCTCCCGCCTAGACTATTGCAACATCCTCCTGTGTGGCCTCCCAGCTAGCACCCTCGCCCCCCTCCAAACCATCCTTAACTCTGCTGCCCGTCTGATTCACCTCTCTCCTCGCTACTCCTCTGCCTCTCCCCTCTGCCTATCCCTTCACTGGCTTCCCATTGCCCATCGAATCCAGTTCAAGCTAGCAAACCTGACCTACAAGGCTCTCCATAACCTCTCCCCTCCATATATCTCTGCCTTAATCTCTAAATACCTCCCCTCACGCAATCTCTGCTCCTCACAGGACCTTCTCCTCTGCTCTCCTCTTATCACCTCCTCTCATAAACGTCTCCAAGACTTTTCTCGTGCTTCCCCCACACTCTGGAACTCACTGCCTCAACACATCAGACTCTCCCCCTCTCTCGCTAGCCTCAAAAGCAACCTGAAAACCTACCTCTTCAGGATTGCCTATAACCAACATTAACTGTGTTGCACCGCCCCAACCCCACAAACATGTCTGCCCCCCACCTTCTGTTTCTTCCCTCCTTCCCTGTAGATTGTAAGCCCTCACGGGCAGGGACCTCTCTCCCTCTGTGCCAGTTGTTAGTCACTTATTGTCACTTTGTAATTGTTTGACCAATGTTATTTATGTACCCACCTGAAATGTACAGCGCCCTGGAATCAAGGGCGCTCCAAAATAAATGATGATGATAATAATAATAATCTCAGCTTCAAAATTTTCTGTATTAACTCACATCTCTCCAATATTGTTTTAATTTAGGTCACCTCCATAATCTGTGTATTAGGTTCGCCTTATCCTATCCACATTTCGGGCACGTTTTAAGATAGTGTGAGGGAGCATTTTTGTATGGGATGTCAAGGGCATAAATTGCCTTATGTGCAATTTTAAAACTCCAATTTCTCTTCGACTTTCATTAATGATAGTTTCGTACTCTGTCTAAACCTTTTACAATTTTCCAAGGTGCATCATTGTCTCCAAGTTCCTTGTTCCATGAAGCGAAAATTGTATCTCTCTTCCCTTCAATTTCTTTATCGCTAAAATTGCCATATAATTCAGCCAGAGATTTACCAGATGAACTTGAACCCAATAATGCATCACATTTTTCATCTCCTTCTGCTTTTGCTATATCTAAAACTTGGGTTTTACAAAAATGTTTGATTTGCAAGTACTGGAAATATTCTCTTTCTAGTAGCTCGTACTTAAATTTCTTGCCATGTGAGAAAGCGCATCTCATGAAATAGATCTTTTAATTTATTTAGGTTCTTTTCAAATATTAAAAAATGTATTTTCTCTTCTTTGCGTGAACTCCGGTAAATCCCATATATCTATATATTTTGATATAGATAGATAGGCAGATGAAACATGTTTCTGATTATTTTCCAAGTAAAGTTAGTCTCTATCAATACAGCACAGCGAATGATATCTACCAGACGGTTATTATAAGGTGAATTCAAAAAAGATTTAGGGAGAACTGACCCAATTGAGCTCCTCCATTATTTATGTGTAATTTGCAACAAAAAAACTGTTGACACCATATTCTCTATATAAATGGACTGTCGTACACCAAAACTAGGCGCATTTTATGCCAGTCATGACACTTTTGAATGCGCCTAAAGTAGGCGCATCAAATATGTTACCAATGATATGCTATGCGCCTTTTTTTTTTTGGTATATGCCTAAAATAGGTGCATTAAATGTGCTACACAAGGTATACCACATGCCAGATTTTTGACAGGTTTATTTATTCAGGCGCATTATGCACTTGTTTAATGCGTTTTAAAACTGCCATGGAAGCGCCTCTTTTCTGACAGGTCACCCTTAGGGCATGTCCCCACGGCATGGGTTTTTGGCCGGTTTTTCAGGCGGTTTGTGGTTTTGCAGACTGCCTGAAAAACCGGCCAAAAATGAGCACAATTGTGCTCTATGGAAAACCCGTGCAGCAGTCCCCACTGCACAGGTTTCCCGTCCGGCAGTTTTTCCGCCCGCAAAACATTCTACAAGCACAATCGTCCATCCGGTTTTCGGACGGAATCTGTGCTTATGAAGGGGTAGGGCTTTTCTCCGCTCATCGGGGGTAAACCGACCGGTATTTGTCCTCTGCCGTGGGAACGCACCCTAAGGCCTCGTTCACACGGCTTATTTCAGGCACCGATTCCAGCCGTATTGCGCTCCAGTACGGCTGAAATCCGTGCCAGGCATTACGGTAATCCACAGTTCTCATAGAGAACTATGGATTCCGTCTCTCCTCCGTATTCGCCGAGCGGGGAGAAAGTGACATGCACATTATCCCAGCGGGATACGCGCCGTGGATAATTCATGTCTATGGGGCCGGCGAGCTGCCACCCACCCCCGCGGCACGGCGAAATCCGTCCCCGCAATTACGTCGGCAATAAACCGTGTGAACCGGGCCTAAATCTTCCAAGGAGATGCTAATTGGTTTTTTTTTTAACCTTAAATCAGAAAAACTACTCAAATCCCAAATCCAGCCCCTAACATGTCTTACTAACGCTGCTATATTATAACCTCTGGCATAACCTTTGGCATAACTAGTTTTTCATACGCTACTCTTTTTTTTTTTTTTTATTTTAGAGAAAAACTATAAATGCTGCATGTAACTTATTAATACCAATATTGTTGAAGCACAAAGATAAGTTCCGGATTGGATACAGTAACCATGCAAAACTCATGATTTTTAGGCTAAGTTCACACGGCTTATTCACGCCGTAATTGCGGGGACGAATTTCGCCCCGCAATTACGGGTGTGGTGAGCGTGCAGGGTGGGGGGCTCTGCTCGCCGGCCCCATAGACATCCATTATCCACGGCGTGTATCCTGCCGGGATAATGTGCATGTCCCTTTCTCCCCGCTCGTCGGATTCGCCGAGCGGGGAGGGAAGACGGCATCCATAGTTCTCTGTGAGAACTGTGGATTACTGTAATGACTGGGACGGATTTCAGCCGCATTGGAGCGCAATGCGGCTGAAACCGTCCCAGAATCAGCCGTGTGAACATGCCCTTATTAGATGTGCCCTACCAAAAAGAGAAAGCGGAAGATTTTGCCACCTATCGAATTCCTGGAAAATCTTGTGAGACGGGATCATAATTAAGATTATACAGTTGTGAAGACTTTTCCCCCAATTTTAATGCCTGAATATGTTATTTGTGAATTAACAATTTCTACCTGAGCCTTAGTTTTAAGTGATTTTTCTAAATGACCCAATGGGAGTAGTTGACTTTTTCAAATATTAATTTTGTAACCAGAGATTTTGCCCACTTCACTCTAGAACTAGTTTATCTAGAACTTTCTGTAAATGTTCTGGAAACCTCATAAAAATCAGCAGATCATCTACAAAACAACATAGTCTCACTCTTTCATCCCCAACTTTTATTCCGGTGTATACATTTTCTTTTACCAGCAATTGTATTAAGGGTTCAAGAGCTATGTTAAACAGGGGTGGCATAGGGCATCCCTGTTGTTATTTTCAGTTTAGTGATTTTTGGGGTTCCCATTGATTTTTGGGGTTTCCTCCAGGAATCAGGCATTTTTCACCTATACTGTGTATAGATGATAAATGTCAATAGTGTGATGACCTCTTTAACGTCTCCAATTGGACCATGTCACCACACTGACTACTGCTGCATATTGTCCTTATGGAAACCATTTTTCTTATAGTGGAAACATTACCTAAGTATGTGGCGCTTCCACCATTATATCTGGAGCTTTATTGCTACCCTTCTAAACTCTTTGCTGAATGGGCTTTTTAAATAACCAAAATAAAATACCCAGATCTAACAGAATTTTTGTCTTTTTGTTCAGCCCAACCTGTATCCCACAGTTGGACTGCAGACTCCAGGAGAAGTGGTTGATGCAAATTTTGGACAAAGTCCTTTTGTTTTTGACATAGAAGACTACATTCGAGAGTGGAGAACTAAAATTCAGGCACAGATCGAGAGGTTCCCTGTTGCTGGTGACTGGCAGTCTATAATACAGAGGTAAGTAGTTTGTCATGTCTTAATTTCATATACATTAGTCACTTATCTTTTGGTCGTTGCTTACTTTTAATTCGCTTTAATTTTTGCAGGTTTGTAGATGTAATCTCTTAAAGGGGTTGTTTCAATACAAGAAATCACTTTGCAATATGTGTCCATTAACAGGGTTTTACCTATTCATAGATATCCCTTCTTGTGTGGCTGTATCGGTGCCTCAGGTGGCTTTAGCTACAGACCTGTTTGATCTCTCCCGATAGGCTGCCAGCGCTGGTCGCTATAGCTACAAACCTGGTGTCCTCAGCAGCGTCTCACTGCAGGCCAGTAGAACCCATTAAACATTCCCAGGGGTTAAAAAATGAAACTGAGAAAGCAGGACTGAGATAAAATTAATCAATGTAGTGAGACAACCCCTTTAAGTCCCAAGTTATGATTAGTGGTGCTGACTCACTGGCCACTCACTGCGAGCCGGCCATACATATGAATGAGGAGGGCGGCGCTTGTAGCCACTGTCCTCATTCACTTCTATGGGAAGTGAGCCAGTGCAGGGGTTTTTACCTCTTGGTAAAACCCCTTTAGTAAGTCTTGCAGGGAAACTGAGGTAGTCTTGAGTCTCCTCTGGGGCTTCTGATCTGTCTCTGCTTCGTACTGTACCCCGCTTCTATGTTTGTTCAGGTGGACTATGGTTTATAAACACAAGCTTATTAGAAAGTCTATGACTGGGGAGTTTATTTCCTTTATTTTTCTCCTGCCATTTAGTCTTCTCTGGCTTATTAGATCAGATATGGCTTTTGCTATGCAACTGTCTCAACCAACCATCTGGGCTGTCAGCTGAGCATGCTGCACATGGGTGTTTGACTTAGTGGGAATGGTTGATTGCTAGTCCTTAATAAAGCTGAGCTACATTGGCCGGCTGGTGCTGTGTACATTTGTTAGCTGAGAGCTTGTATTTTGCTTTCTGCAGTCTGTTTCTAACGTTCAGTCCTGTTTTGGTTAATTAGCTGTTCTGAGCCAGTCAAAGCTATCTTTTTGTCTTATATTTTTCTGTTGCTTCTTTTCTGCCCCGTGTCAGTATTTCAGTGTGTTCTAGTCCTGCGTTCTCTTTGGTAGTTTTGTGCTGTTTTGGTTAGAATCAGCAGATATGAGGGAGACACTGGTAGGGATATTGTCAGGAGTGGACTAAAGCCAAGGGGTCAGGCGTTAGGGCCAGCGCTAGGGATAAGTTCAGGACAGGGTTAAGGAAAGTTATTTGTTAGGGTCAAATATTGTTTAGTGTTTTGCTTCTGGATTAAAGTAATTTCCTTTCCTTTGTCCATCATCCATTGGCAAGTCCCTAAATTTCTTTTTAATATATACTTTGGTACACGTCACTACACAAAATGGTTAAACAGTGCAAATGAGGCTGTATTCACACTGCAATAGCAGGGGGCCCAAAAGTAGAATCTGCACCTATCACACTAACAGTATGTGAAATGGAAACACCCCTTTTAATTGCATCTTATTTATGTGAAAAGCAAGGACTTGTAATCACTAAATGGAGTCATTTCTCTGCTGAATGCTTTATTGCATATGAATGCAGAGATGTGCATTAATATGGATCATTAATGTGACCCCCTTGTAGTTTTAAACCAAGCAATTTAATGGCCGATTACAACTTTGAGAAAGCTTAATAGTGAATATTGTGTATTTGCTGTGAGCTTTGTTTGCTATTATTTAGTTTACCTTTAATGCAGTTTGAGATACATTATTGGATGTTCCAGTCACTGAGGTAGCTGCCTCACTAGGACTCCTCATTCACATAAGTATATTGAAATAGGGAGATGTATACGGATGTGGAGGACGAGTTGTTTTCTTTTTCAGTTACATTAGCAGCTGTTTACATACAACCGAAAATGATTTTGTCAGATCATCTACCTGCTCCCTTCCCTTGTTTATTATAGCATTCCCTTAAATTCATTCTGAATTAATTTATTGTCCTTTATTGACTTTGTTTGCTCTTAGGCACATATATACGGGTCAGATCTGCTGCAGGTTGTTCTTAGCAAACCTACAAAATAAGTTCCACATGCAAAAATCCACACCAAACGGTGCAGATTTTTTTTGGAGTTTCTCATAGAGTAAGGCAATGTTCACATGGCTTATTTCAGGACGTATTTACGTCGGATGCTGATCGTTAATACGTCCCCAAATCAGGTGCAAATCAGTTTCAAATAAGTGCCACTAAGTGGGGCACGTATTTGGAACGGATTTCCCGACGGATTCACCATCTCCATTCATTATAGGTGGTGAATCCGTCCGGAAATAATTCACATGCACATTGTTTTTGCGGCCGGATTGCAGCCGCAATCCAGAACGGAAATAAAGTGTCGTCTGAACGACGACACGTATTTCCCATTAAAATCAATGTAAAACGGCCAGTTTCTTGTTTGTAACTGATTTTGCAACGGATTTGCGGCCGTAAATACGGCTGCAAATCCGTTGCGAAATAAGCCGTGTGAAAATGGCCTAAAAATCCACCATGAATTCACAAGTTTTTACTCTGTTTGCCTTCTGTGGACAACCCGCATTATACTTGATCTATATGAATCTACTCTAAGGGGGTTATTTTGTTGTTGTGGCTTAAAATCCTTTAAATCTTGATTACAGGGAGAAAAAAAGTGTAAAGCGCACCACTGCTTTAAGCATGCTGTTTCCATGTATTCATGTTGTACTTGTGCTTGTGTTTCTTATTTAGGATGGTGTCTTCTTATCTTGTGTACCATGGCTACTGTTCCACAGCAGAGGCCTTTGCAAAGTCCACAGACCAGACTGTTCAGGAAGAACTGGCCTCAATTAAGAACAGACAGAGTAAGAGAACATGTTTGTGTATGCTTTTAGTACACACCTCCTGCTTTGAGTATTGGTATGCTTTTGCTTTTAGCACCATGCTATTACACTATACCATAATATGCATGCCCAATCTGAGTTCAGTATTCTTGCATCCACATGTGTTCAGGCAACCTGCACTAACCTTTGTTATGACACTATGCAAAAAGAAGCAGTAAATTAGAAGTCTGATATCTATGAAGCGGGTTGGGGTTCTGTCTCAAACTTGTATCAGTACACATGCACTTTATACAGAATGAGTCTATTGAAAAATTGCAAGCTTGTCTCTCCAATCAGTGCAGACACTGAGGTCCTTTAGAGGTTGCTATCCGTAAACTGTATCTATAACCAAACATCTATTGATTACTAACCATTTTAGCATGTAGATTTCTTAAGCTCATTTAAAGAGGTTGTCTGGTTCAGAAAACCCGTTTTTTTAGAGGGGGTTCCTTTATACTGTGATGAGAGATGATCCTTAATAAAGAAGGTTTATTCTTCTGGAGGACCTGTCATGCCTCATACAGACATCGCATTGATTTTAATGCTTAATGTGTGCTGCTTAATTTTCCCTTTGGTGCAGAGAAGCTGAACACTTAGGCTATGTTCACATGACTTATTTTGGGGCACATTTCGCCACGTATTGCGAGCGTACTGCACTCTAATACGAGCAAAATGTGCCCCAATCATTACAGTAATCCATAGCTCTCATAGAGAACTATGGATTACGCCTCCTCTCCCCGCGTATACAATACGATCGTATTGTAGGCGCGGGGAGATAATTGACATGCCATTTATTCATGACGCTTACGCGCTGTGAGTATTGACAGTTAATGGGGCTGGCGGGAGCTCCCAAACACCCGCCGTAATTGCGGGGTGTACTGTACGCCCCGCAATTAGCCATGTGAACGTAGCCTTACAGGTTTTCACACATTACAACTGATCATTGGGGATCCCAGCAGATGGGCACTTGGCTTGGTGAAGGTACCCTAGACGTAGGGATTGTCCAAAGCAGAGTACCCCTTTAATGTGGCTTTATTCACGGTTAGTCTTTTATGTTAATGTGGTATTTAAGAGTCCTCTCCATTTGTAGTAAAATGGTTAATTATTTGTTTCTTTTTAACAGGGATTCAGAAATTGGTGCTGGCAGGAAGAATGGGAGAAGCAATTTAAACCACACAGCAGTTATACCCCAACCTGCTAGAAAGGAACCCTAATCTTTTCTTTACCTTAAAGTGAGTGTCCAGTGCATTCCCTGCATCTGACAGCCAGGATTGTATGTGGCATATTTGATGGGATATATTAAATTCTTGGAGTTGGATTAATTTTTTTTTCTTTTTTACCCAGATACTGTGTCACTCTTTCCATAGGATACAACAAGTATTGCAACTCAGCTTTGTTCACGCATAATACAAATGATATCCCATGGACTAGAGTGGCACTAGTTTAAGGGGAGGAGAGCCAAGTCTTTATCTCCTCTAAGACTAGCCCTTTAAATAATTATGACTACACTTAAAGAGAACCTGTCACATAGGTTATGCCCCCCTTGCTGAGGACAGCACAAGCTAGTGTCAGACATGCTGTTTCCAGCGCTGTGTCCCTTATTCTGGAAGATGCTGTGGTTTTCGTGGAGTTAATGCTCAAATCTGCAGTTTTCAGCCAGAAAGTAGTCCAACTTTTCATGAAAAGAGTCTAATGCATGAGCCACCCACCTCACAACTGATTAACCTATTACTTTTGAATAGGAAGAAACATGAATACCTGTCGGGTGGGTGGGGCTGACCTTAAGTGGGTGGGGCTAACACCTGCTCATGAATAAGCTGGACTCTTTTTCTGGCTGAAAACTGCCAGATTTCAGCATTAAATGCTCTAAAACCACAGCATCTTCGAGAATAAGGGACACTGCGCTGGAAACAGCATGTCTGTCACTAGTTTGTGCTGCCCTCAGCCAAGGTGGCATAATCTATGTGACAGGTTCTCTTTAAGTCCTTAGAGCCATTCCTAGCACAGACTATACATGGTAATGGTCTGAATGAAAAAAAAAAAAAAGGCTCCACATTTACATGCATGGTCGAACTGGCCCAGTACCAAAGAATTCTCTGGTGGGCCCAAGCTTTGTCACAATAATATACACCTGATACTTCAGGGTCCCAAAGGCCTAACGTAAGACAACCTTATGTGAAGCTCCCTGAAGTCACCAGTTAACCCACTGAACCCTACATTTACATTGATTAGCAGCTATGCACATATCCCATATAGATAAAGAACAAGTTCCTCTAAATAAGCTTCAAGGAACTTCAGTCTGTGACTGTGTCCAAGACTTGACTAGAACTACAAGGAACCTTCTAAATCAAATCCCACAACATACAGAACCTATGTGAGCATGACTTGCTGATTCCAAGCCAACAGGATGACTTCTGGCTAGGTGACGACAACTGCTAGTGCTGTGTTTTCTGCTACATGGCCATGTTCTGTCCGCGCTGCTGTTGATTTATGCCTTGTTCATAAACATGGATGTAAGTCAGATCTAGACAGAAGCCACATTGGGTAAAAATGTGACTTCTAGCCTTTTGAGCCTCTTTCACCATTTTGTAAGATTGATAAGAAATATGTGCAGGGTTTTTTGGATTGGGATTGCTTTTCACAAACAGACAAATTTACTAAAATTTAGACCACGGGAGAGGAGGCGGCGAGACAGTTATGGGAGAGAAGGAGCAAAAGTTGACCTGCCCACCAAACACATATCTTTGTTGGTGTATGAAAATGCAATGAGAAAGGTCAGTTAGTTGTTAATGAGAGATTGGACCGTACTGCTCACTGGTTAGTGGAATTTTTGGTTATTTAGTCACAGTATATTTGAAGTAACTCACTAATTCTCTTATATTACTCAATATAAAACCAGAGATGGTAACTGTTCAGATATTGTTCAACTGGACTGTAATCACTCTCATATTAATGTGAATTTAGTTATATATGCCTTACCTTATGACTTGAACTCGTAAACTTTGTATGTAACTTTAATCAGAAAAAACGGAATAAACACAGTTATTAGAAAAAAAATTTAGACCACAAATTGACTGAAATTATGGCATGAATCTGTACCTGCTCATATGTTTTCATAGTTTTTTCTTTTAACCATGCATACAACATCTGGCAAACTAATTGAGGATGTGCCTTCTAATGAATGTACTGCCTTTTATTCTAGTGCACTTAGACATAAGCATAAAAAAGTAATTTTAGTATGATTCTTCCATAATGTTCAGTCAATGTGTATGTACTGATATATTGCATGTAATGAAATACTTTTCTTTTTTCTTTTTTTTTTAGAGTTAGGCAATTCATAGAAATGGTGAATGGGACAGACAGTGAAGTGAGATGTCTGGGAGGTCGCAGTCCTAAGTCACAAGACAGTTATTCAGGTAGGCCATTGCAAAGTGTGAGCTAGCACAAAGTCTTTTCACAGATTTGACTTTACAAAGAGCTGCACTGCAGGGACTTTTTGGTCGATTTTAAAGGACTTTTTGCAAACGCCAGTGTTAAAACGTCTAATATTCCTTGACACGTCTGTTAATAATTGTGTTCTTTGTGAAATTGCAATTCTGTAGAATCAACTCTTATGTTGTGTATTTCTTTTGTTATTCTGTCTAGAAATGTATTACTGAATTGTTCAGATGGGTGTTACCATTTTGGTTTTCAAAAGGGTGTGTCCCTGCTGCTGTAATCACTGATTGGACAATGTCAGACTGGGCACGAACACACCTCCAATTAGCTACACCCAGATGACTGGTTCAGTAATTTAGAAGAAATAACAAAGGAACAGCACAACACAGAGTTATGAGAAGATTCTCCAGAATTGTTATATTATAGGGAACATAAGGATTTATTATAACGGACATATCAGGAATGGCCGTAGGCCACTTTAAATAAATGCCTATATTTCAATCTGTCTAATATTACCACTTTTTCTCCATTCATCCAGAATGTTTCTTTCAAAATTCTATTGCTCTTGAAAAGAGATGGCAAATTGTAAAATACATGACTCATCTGTCACTACCATCTAAGCACCAACAATGCACTGCTTTCTGGTAACAGAGCTAAATGCAGAATTCTTTTGGTTCTATATCTAAAGGTTTAGGTTTGTATCTGGGTTTGAAGTCCTATCATAAAGATACAAAGGTAGCCACAGAATGACTAAATCATGAATGTAAAGATGTGGCTGAAGAACTGACGCTTTAAAGGGGTTTTGCCACAATCTAATTTTGACATGGGATCCTCCAAAATGGGTATTTAATCACATTTCTAAATATGTATTCAAAAAAGTGAAGCCTGTGAGATCTACAGCCTTTTTTACATGCCGTTGGTTTCCTGACAGCTTACATTAGACACGACCAGGAGCTGATCTGGCCACACTTGCGTTGTTTGCACGTCTTATCTGATGGCAGGGAACATGAACAAGCTTTGAAGGGACTGGGGAGAAATATCCTGTGTCTTTTGTATAGAGAATCCACTGGTTGTAATGTAATTATCTGAGTTAACCTTAAGAAGCTCTCTGCTCAGCCCCTCTCCCCCTGCAGCATTCGTTCGTGAAGGAATGACAGAAGGCTGCCGGCTGAGTTTATCTTCTCTCCTGAGCAAATAAGAGGGCGACATTAAACGCAGATAGCTTGTGCACAATCCAGTTCTCCTCTGTGGATTAGCAAAACCATGTTTGCTCAACTACAGAGACTGAGTATCAGGAACATGCATGGGAAGTGGAGTGATGACATCACAGAGGAGGTACTTGTTTTTTTAAATACAGAAACATGCCCCTTTTTCAAGCCTCAAGAGGGGAGTATCAGCCTGTTAGGTGAGGAACTCACTTCTTGGCAAAACCCCTTTAAGGGTGCAGTTTTTGGTGCATTTTACTTGCAGAAATGCACAGCATTAAACTGCCTTTATTGCCGTGCGTTTCTGAAACTTAGAGAATGCACCATGTGAAAGCACCCTAAAGCTTTACATTCAGGTCTATTAGTAAAGGGGTTTGTATGAAATTAGAAAAACATAGCTACTGCCGCACTTTGTTCATGCACAAACATGGGGCCATTTCTAGAAGAAAGCCATGCTTTTTTAATCCTGCACAAGGTTGAATGGGAGACCTCAGTATGTTACCAGCAATGGAACTAATTTTCATTGATGCAAACCAAACGTGTTGGTAACGCATAAAAGGATTTTTTTTTATTTTTTTTTAATCAAAGTGATGACATGGTGCTAATATAGGCCATTACTTCCAGACCCATGGGGGGTCGACCCGCTAAAAAACCCCCAAATCTTAGAGCAAGCTACACATCCCCTTTTTCATCACAGGGTTTTCCTTCCACACTAAATCCTGGGGTATCTGCCATGCAAAGGGAAAGACAACACAGTTTTGATTAATGAATTCCCTGCACAGACCTTGATTTTATTTATTTTTTGTTTTGTTTTTGGGGTTAGCTATTAGGGTTTAGGGTTTCTCAAAGGTTGAACTATCACCTATCAACTATCACCTATGTAAAATATCATTTTAAGATGGAAATACCCCTTTAATGATTAGTTTCTATTTATGTCGTGTATTTCGGCGCAGAATGTGTGCACCACTATAAGTCTGGCCAGTGTGTACTTCTGAAGTGCCCCCACAGACCTTCACTTTCCCTGGCACGTAAACGCCGAGAAGTGGGTACATGAGGAAAAATGCATGTAATCATAGCGCTCAATGAGAGCTATGAATTGCCATATTTATGGGGCGTACTTCAGACGTATTGCAGCGCAGAAATACACCCCACAAGTACGCTGTGTCAACTTTCCCTTACGGATTTTATATCGGAAAAGGGTTGTCCAAGAACGTTCATGGTTGCCACACCGTAAAAGTGCAAGAAACTGCAAGTGAATATTCATTGTGTTGCTGCTGTTTTATTCTGAATGTGGTTATTGCTTTTGAAAACCATTGTGAAAGCTGCGGTAGTTATGGGACTCACTGCTGCACCGTTTCCATCACCTGGGAACATGCCCTCCTTTTCTTTTTTTTTTTTTTTTTTTTTTTAACATTTAGTGACTTATACATTCTCTGCAGTCAGTGAATTCCTCTAAATTACGGTGGGTCTTTACCTTGCACAGTTGAAGAGTTCATATTAATCAGACGTTCACAAACTTTATGATCCTTTATAGAAGAATGATACATAATTTGTAAGGCCGAAAAAAGACAGACGTCCATCCAGTTCAGCCCTTTGCGCTCAGGGCTGTGGAGTCGGCAAGCCAAAGTCCCGACTCCTCAATTTCCCAAACCTCCGACTCCTGACTACCTCATACATGGCGCATGTTTAAGTGATAACTTTACTGTTGTAAAGTGGTAACATCAGGCTGTTTATCACCTTATGATACAATAATCAAGCTATTTAGATAGAACAGACAATGACAAGCAAAAGGGTAACAATGTTTTGATCTTTTGAATACTCGTGGTTAGAGTTGAAGAAAAAGCTGTATTTGTATCTAAGTCCAGTCTGCACTAATATTGAGAATGTGTAGAAGAGACCTGGGATCAGATTTTGGTTAAGATATGCTTGAATCTGATCCAGAGCCCAGAAGGATTTAGGCAATATTGAAAACCAAAAGGTGGATTTCCCAAATACTAACAAGATAATAAAAATTAACATTTTGATTTTTAGGAACAAAACAGTAACAAAGCAGTTACATGACAAGAATCTGCAGAACTAAGCAAATGCTAAATGCCTGCAAGTCTAATTTATGTATAAGATCGGTAAGATGACTGTATCAAAAATTACAGTAGCCTCATGTACAAAGCTGTAGTGGATGGTGAGATATGGAGCCTGAAAGTCACAGGTTCTAAACATTGTTACCATTTTGCTTGTCAGTGTAAAATATATTTATTGGACATGACTTTAGAACACAAAAAAATATGAAAATATGCAAAACCCTGCAGGAACACTTGTGGAGTCTCTGAATTTGTTCTGAGAAATAGTTTCCCCTCCATCAGATCCTGCATACATGACCTCACATCTGATCTCATTATTTCCAGGCTAGAGAACGGCCTCTCTACACTAACTTGGGTTGGGGGCAAAGCAGTGACCACTGGGGCAATATCTCTAACAATGTCAGGGTATAAAGGAATTGCCTCAGCCACAGTCAGTTTTGATGAATAGTTGATCTTCTACTTCTTTGAATGCCGCTGAAAATTTTTGCTGAAACCTGTTTGCCATGGAGCGGAATCTTTTCCCCTGGGGCAAAGGGAAAAGAGCCAATTAACTCTCATGTGATAAATTAAGATATGGGAGCAGTACACGGCCGCCCCCAAATTTCCTCTTGCCTTTGCATCGAACTAATGGACCAACTTTTTTAAATTTTTGGGATCTGAGTCTCCATTTTAAAACACTCCGCCCCCTGCAAAAAGGCAAGACCAAAACCCACACCCCTGAAGTGCTACATGTTGATCCAAGGAAGGCAGAAACCCCCAGAGTAAACCCAAATTTGTCCCATTTTAGAAAAATTTCCCTTTCCCGACCCAATCTGCTAATCCCGGATAAAAGCCCCTTCTCCAAATCCTAGTCACTTAACTTGTTATTTTTTATGCCTAGAAATCATCCCAACCCTTTTTGAACGCTATGTTGAATATCTTTTATTGTACTGATTTGTTTTTCCTCTATACAGTACTTAAAGCCTCGGCTTTCTCTCATCAGGTTCGGATAGCAATTGCAGTAATGGTGTAATATCAAACAAAAGTCACCGTCCCCCCGCGTATAAACCCCCAGCCTTTCCCAGCCTAATTAACAAAACTGAACAAATAAACATGACTATGTCACAGCAAATTAACAACTACACCAGGTACGGAGTTCATGTGGAGAGTAAACAGTCTATCTGATAGCAAGCATTTCCAGAGATCTGTCAACTTGAATTTGTGCCGCTTTATAACACAAGCTTTGGCTTTCTCCTTACGCAGAAAATTTAAAACCTCCCATCACGGCTAATAATAATGAATTTAGTTGAGGAGGCTTTACAGTGGATGAGGCCTAATCCGATTACTGGTCAGTTTTAGGCTAGGTTCACACGGTGTATTTGCAGGGCGTAATTACGCCCCGCAATTACGGCGTGTGGGGGGGGCAGGGGGGGGGAGCGGGGGGCACCCCTTTTCCCCTGCCCCAGATTTTTCTTCCCAGGGTGCGTATACCCCCGCTGGAATCACAGTCTTTACCCCCCCCCGCGGGGATTCGCCAAACGGGGAGAGGAGAGTAATCCATATTTCCTATGAGAACGGGGTTTCCCGTAATGATGGGAAAGTTTTCACCCCCATAATTTCGCACTCCGGGCATAATTAGGGACTGAAATACGTCCAGTTTTAACCCCTTGAAATGCCTTAAAGTACAGATTTTCATTTAATCCTTAACGACCGCCCACTGTCTTTTGCCCGGGGTGGTACGGGTCGTTCGTCGCAGTGATGTCTTTTGGCGTCCTGCAGACATCGGAGTTTGCGGCTTGGGCACTGCGCGCGCGGATCGGGGGGTACTCACAGCCCTGTTTCCCCCACAGCTTCTACAACACCAAAAAGCGGGGGAAACCTCCCCCCCCTTGCTTTAACCCTTTTATTTGGCGTTTTCACCGCAGCGCACAAAGGGGTTTTCCCTGCGTCGGGTGATCGGAATCCGGGACCCAACGGGGGCCCGGGGAAAAGGGGGCACAGTCACCCTGAGGACCCAGAGTAGCCCCAAGGGGTCTGTGTAAAAAGCCACATTCAGGGCAGACTTTTGCGCCCTACACGCTGGTTGACTGACAAGATACAGTATTAGCATATATAATTGCTAACTTATAAGTTAAAAAAAAAAATTAACACAATTCTTCCTTCATAGGATGAAAAAAAAAGTAAAAAATATAAAAAGTGTAAAAAAACCCCCCCCTAAAATAAATAAATAATAAAATTAAAAAAATTTTAAAAAAAAAAAATTGTCAACATACACACACACAAAAACCCCCATGTAATTAGGTACCATACAACCGTAATAACCTGTAAATTAATCTAACAAGTTATTAAGGAAAAAAAGTGAATGGGTAAAAAAAAAAAAAAAAAGAAAAAAAAAATTTTGCAAAAAAATTTTTTATAAAGGGAAATATTTCCCCCATAAAAAACAAATTTCTCGAAAAAAACGAGGCCTCATACAATGCGTCATTTAAAAAATAAAGTTTACAACTCGTGAAATGCAAGGACAAAAAATAAAAAAAAAAAGTTTTGGGCATTAACTACTTTTCAGGCGTTCGGCTTAAGGGGTTAAAATCAATTTTCACAAATGAAACACCGTTCATAAATCGCCACATGTGCAAGTTTTAAAACCTTTTTTATTTTTGCCTATTTACCCTCAGCAAGACTCTTTATCAAAATGACTAAATCGGAGACTGGTTGCCGTGGGCAACAGAGACAGAGGCCAGCTTTAATTTTCAGAGCAGTTTAAAAAAGGAAAGCTGAGCTCTGGTTGCTATGGGCAACAAAAAAATGGTTTTGCGGTTAGACAATTTTAATAAATAAGCCAAATATCTTAGTTTAACAATAATCTTATTTGCTGTTATTTTATTTATTTTTTGCCTCTGTTTTGGATAGACTGTAGCCTCCAGACTATTTCTGTCCATTCCTTTTGCAGCCTGGGGGTCTTTTCCAAGAATTATGTCCCGTTTTTCCCAGGCCCGAGTTTTTTTTCCCACCCCCCCCTAAATCTTTGGGGTTGTGGCCTGGTTTTCCTGGCACTGGCAGTTGTCATAGCACACCCTGCAGGTTACCCTGGTCATGTGGCTCCTGGACAGCATTATCCCCCTTTTAAATCCTTGTAAATCTCCAGTGGGTCCCCCCACCTGGTGGGTATACCCTACTCTTACGGTTATTATTACTCTGTTCAGGTAGTGAAGCAATCTCTGGAAACTCCTCTCCAGCATTGCCATCCTTTCTTTGATTACCCTTCTACTTCTCCGTTTGGGGCAATTTTTCGTTTTTCCCTTCGGTCTAGGTATCCTATTCCCGGGGGGTCCCACATTCACATTTTGGGGGACCCCTTTAACATCAGTTTATCGTATCTCTTTAGGGTATGTTCACACGGTGTATTGCAGCGCATACTCTATGCGTCGCAATATGCTGGGTGTTTTAGAAGTATGCGCAGGTCATGCACTTCAACGTGGGGGGCGGGCCCCCTTCACTTTTATTCCATGGTAAACTCTGGGAAGAAGAGCATAATTCATAGCTCTCTATAAGAGCTTTGAATCGCCGTAATTGCGGGCTGCATTTTGGGCGTATTGCAGCGCAGTTACCCGTTGAAATGCACCCTGTAATTACGCCGTGTGAACATACCCTTACTCTTACTAGAGTTAGCCGGGTGCCTCTCACCCCCTTTAAACATGCCTGGACTTATGTGGCATTCATCATCCGGTTCCTCAGGGCAATGTTTACAATGAAGCAGTCATCAGTGTGTGATGTAGCCGAAGGAGGTCCACTTCTTTGCTTTTCTGTGACTCTTCCAGTCTCTCTGTATCTGATACAACCTGCTGATGACACTCTGTGACATTGAGCTCAGTGGCCACTTCCATCTGAGAGCATCCTGCTTAAAGCCTCGCAATGGTGCGGTACTGTTGATCAATTGGAAGTAGTCTCATGATGTCAAAATGTGAACAGCATGATGAGGAGGACTGTTAAATTCTCAATTCAAATCAATCCCCTAAATTTATTAAGCAATCAGGGATCAAACACCTGCTGTGAATTTTGCCATTAAGCTCCTTGTTAGGGTATGTTCACACGGTGTAATTTCGTCGCGCATTTCGCCGCGTATTTGTGCTCTAATAAGGGCAAGATGCACGCCGGAATTACGGTAATTACGTAATTTTCTCAGAGAACTATAGATTACGCCTCCTCTCCCCGCGCGTACAATACGTATTGTACGCGTGGGGAGATAAGTGACATGTCGATTATTCACGGTGAATACGCGTCGCAACTAATGAATGACAATGGGGCCGGCAGGCTAATGCCCTCCGTGCCGCGGGAGTACGCACGTATCAGCGCGAGCTCCCGAAAGACACGATGTACGTGCCGCAGTACATCGTGTGAACATACCCTTAGAAATCAGCAAGTTGTGCAAAAAGTACTGAACCGTTTAAGATTAGAATGCACATGTCCAACTGTTTAGAGTTGTCTTCTTTGTCCCCTAATGAATCAGATGAGAAAAGGGTTCTACAATAAGTACATCAGTCCACATGTTGCCAGCATAAACGCTGCATTATTTTTGTGAATGAGTGCGACCAACTACAGATAGTAGTCAATTCAACTACAGTTCAGTAGTCAATCAAACTGTTAAGGATTATTGATACAACCTTGTTAGGATTCACATCAGCATTAAAGGGGTTGTATCATTACATTGATTCATCATACCTCAGTCCTTTTCTTAGTTTCATTTTTTAATTTAATGGCTTTACTGACCTGCAGTGACGAGCTGCTGAGGACACCAGGTCTGTAGCTATAGCAACCAGCAGCGGCAGGAGAGATCAAACAGGTCCTTAGCTATAGCGACCTAAGGAGCTGATGCAGCCTATACAAGAGGGGATATCTAGGAATAGATAGGACACTGTTAATGTGTCACATATTACAAAGTGACTTGTCTTTGCAAGATCTGCAGCATAAAAAGCAATCCCTTTGAGCATTTAGAACTTCAGGATGCAAACAGGGTCATCTCTTTATGTATCTCTGCATTATCAGGAAAATATTATATTGCCCTGATTTACAATTTATTGACTACAATAATTACCACAATTAAGATATCATGATTGCTTTTGTTTCTTTTTTGCAGCAATGATGTAGAAATGGAGACTGATCACTATTCCAACGGTTTTGCCGCTGCTTCATCTAATGGATTTCTCAATGGCAGCACAAAGCATGACAATGAATTGGAAGAATGTGACACAGAAATGGGTCTGCTCTCCTATTTATTGCCTTACAAAATGTGCATTTTTTTTATTTTTTTTTAAGGAAGGGCTATTTCTTCAAACATCATGTCGGCAAAGGGTCCCACTATCTATAACTTCACCTTTAGTTCTAATTGGAGGAAACCTTTGTTTCCTCTGCTTCAACACCATGGTGGAAATGAAGCATCCCAAAGCCCCCATTGGAATCTGTGGGCTATCCATGGATGTGCCAGGTGCCTTCACTTGGTCTACTAGACAGGGTTCTCTTTCCTGATGTGTTCTAATTGGGTATGTAGAAATGCAGTGCCATGCAAAAGTATTCGGCCCACTTGAACTTTTCAACCTTTTGCCACATTTCAGACTTCAAACATAAAGATATAAAATTAAATTTTTTTTGTGAAGAATCAACAACAAGTGGGACACAACTGTGAAGTGGAACGAAATTTATTGGATATTTTAAACTTTTGTAAAAAATAAAAAACTGAAAAGTGGGGCATGCAAAATTATTCGTCCCCTTTACTTTCAGTGCAGCAAACTCACTCCAGAATTTCAGTTGAGGATCTCTGAATGATCCAATGTTGTCCTAAATGACTGATCATAAATATAATCCACCTGTGTTTAATCAAGTCTCCGTATTAATGCACCTGCTCTGTGATAGTCTCAGGGTTCTGTTTAAAGTGCAGAGAGCATCATGAAGACCAAGGAACACATCAGGCATGTCCGTGATACTGTTGTGGAGAAGGTTAAAGCCGGATTTGGATACAAAAAGATTTCCCAAACTTTAAACATCCCAAGGAGCACTGTGCAAGCGATCATATTGAAATGGAAGGAGTATCAGACCACTGCAAATCTACCAAGACCCGGCCATTTCTCTAAACTTTCATCTCAAACAAGGAGAAGACTGATCAGAGATGCAGCCAAGAGGCCCATGATCACTCTGGATGAACTGCAGAGATCTACAGCTGAGGTGGGAGAGTCTGTCCATAGTCGTACACTGCACAAATCTGGCCTTTATGGAACAGTGGCAAGAAGAAAGCCATTTCTCAAAGATATATCCATAAAAAGTCTCGTTTAAAGTTTGCCACAAGCCGCCTGGGGGACACCAAACATGTGGAAGAAGGTGCTCTGCTCAGATTAAACCAAAATCAAACTTTTTGGCCACAATGCAAAACGATATGTTTGGCGTAAAAGCAACACAGCTCATCCCCTGAACACACCATCCCCACTGTCACACATGGTGGTGGTAGCATCATGGTTTGGGCTGTTCTTCAGCAGGGACAGGGAAGATGGTTAAAATTGATGGGAAGATGGATGGAGCCAAATACAGGACCATTATGGAAGAAAACCTGTTGGAGTCTGCAAAAGACCTGAGACTGGGACGGAGATTTATCTTCCAACAAGACAATGATCCCAAACATAAAGCAAAGTCTACAATGGAATGGTTCACAAATAAACGTCTCCAGGTGTTAAGAATGGCCAAGTCACAGTCAACGAACCTGAATCGTAATCGAGAATCTGTTAAAAAAGCTGAATTACTGCTGTGTTCACAAACGCTCTCCATCCAACCTCACTGAGCTCCAGCTGTGCGCCAAGGAAGAAGGGCAAGAATTTCAGTCTCTCGATGTGCAAAACTGATAGACACATACCCCAAGCGACTTGCAGCTGTAAGCGCAGCAAAAGGTGGCGCTAAAAAGTATTAAGGGAGCCGAATAATATTGCACACCCCACTTTTCACTTTTTTTTTTTTTTTTTTTTTTACAAAAGTTTAAAATATCCAATAAATTTCGTTCCACTTCACAATTGTGTCCCACTTGTTGATTCTTCACAAAAAAAAGTAAAATTTTATATCTTTATGTTTAAAGCCTGAAGGTTGAAAAGTTCAAGGGGGCCGAATACTTTCCCAAGGCACTGTAACTTGGGAACCCCCTGAACGGATTATATCATAAGATGGAAATACACTTTAATTCAATGCATAGTATGAAGAATGCTTATTATGTTCTTGCAGATCATATTAAGATGCCCTTGCCTGAGTCGCTTCTGGCATCTTCTAGGCCAGGGCTGGAGAACCAGGACCCAGGTAGCCAATGGGCCCAGAAATTTGTTGGTGGTGCCTTTTTTTTTTTTTTTTTTTTTTTTTTGCCTGTTTTCTATTGATAGCTGTAGAGCTGGCTCTAAAAATCCTTAATATTTGGTCCAATCCTTATTGTGCTAAGAGACCAATATGCTTTCAAGAATCACATGGGTGTTGCCGCAATCTATGTAACTTGCCATCTTTCTTTTTGGCAGAGGTAGATTCAACTCAGGTGAGACGTCAGCTGTGTGGAGGAAGCCAGGCTGCCGTTGAGAGGATGATATGTTTTGGGAGAGAACTACAAGCCATGAGTGAACAACTAAGGAGAGAACGTGGAAAAAATGCCACAAACAAAAATATGTTAAAGGTATATCGTTGCTTGAACCGAGATTGTGTCTCGCTGTGCCTCCAGTCATGACTAAAGCACTTACTTTTTCTAATCCTCTCCGTTCCAAGAATTCATAGTGACAGATATTATGAATGACATTTTGAGCTGGTACACAATCCGTTTCTGGAGAATAATTGATGAACATTGGGTTATCATACCTTTTGCAGTATTAAATAAACTGAAACAATCAGAAGAAACAAATATCCATAAAACCAATAGTTTTTATTCAAACAAAAAATAAATTTAGAAACAATACAACAATATCTTAAAAATACAGAAAATGGGGAAGAAACTGTATCATGAGGGCAATATACTCAATATAAAAATAGTAATATGAATCCATACTAACATGATCCAAATATACATGATATATAGAAAAAATCCATTAAAAAGTGTAATAATGTATATAGATATAAAATATACTGCATATATTAAGTAAACATATAGGAAACATGTATAAAGTGCACGTGCAATAAATAGTAAATCCCTAATAATTCAATCTATTAGAATTTCATAGTGAAGTATATATAGATCAGAAAGACATAATAAATGGAAACAAAGCAATAATGATAGTTCAACAATATTACCCAAAATGATAAGTCACGCAAGCTCCCTACGCGCGTTTCGCACCAGTGGCTTCTTCAGAGGAGTATAACCATAGATCTAGGTAACGTCCTTTTTATAGCAAGCCCCATTATGACACGAGTATACACACCTGTAGTGCATCTTCGGCGCTTCCTGCCGCTCACTCGGCGGACATCCGGACGCCAAGAAGAGGCGTCACCCCCCCGGCGTGACACGCAAGAGCGTCCCTAACGTCATGAACACAATTGCATCACCACGCCGGCACATAGACGCGTCTCCATGGCGACGGAGCGGGAGAAAGCGCACACAGGCTAAACATACTAATGAATCATGAAATATAGATATATGAACATGGAGAGTTATAGTTAAAATTAATGGAAAAGAAGCTGTGTAATATATATAAAAGAGGGTTCATAAACTTAAATGAAACCTATAAAGTGAAAGTGCGACCAAAATTATTGAAGTGAGATAAGTATGATAATAATGCAGTGAGCAATTATATGCATATAAATGAATTAAAAAGTGAAACAGGAAAAAGGGGAACATGATAATAAAAATCTAATGTAATAGTAACGTGGTGAGAAATGTATACATATGAATAATGATGTTAGTGAAAAAATAATAATAAAGACCTAATGTGATAATAACGTGGTAAAAAATAAGTACATATGAATAATGATGTAAGTGAAAGAATAAGAGAAACCTAATATAATAATGATGTGACAAAAAATATATACTTATTTAGTTAAAAAATGAATACAAGAATGTAAAAGATTTTTATAAAAAATAAATATTGGAAAAAAAAATTAATATGCAAAACAAACCCTAAAAATCCTATACATATAACACAAACACAGCATAAACCCACGCTAGTGAGAAAAAAAATTTACTATTTTTATATTGAGTATATTGCCCTCATGATACAGTTTCTTCCCCATTTTCTGTATTTTTAAGATATTGTTGTATTGTTTCTATATTTTTTTTTTTTGTTTGAATAAAAACTATTGTTTTATGGATATTTGTGGATGTTTCTTCTGATTGTTTCAGTTTATTTGATTTCTATTGAGTTAATCAGAAGTAGATTATTTTTTTGGTTCTTTTTTGTTGTAGACTTTTGCAGTATTAAGAAGTCTTTCTATAATGGTTATAGTATATTCCAGCATGAATCGTCACCTGTGGGTTTAAAATACTCCTGTAACAGCTGTGAGACTTTCATATCCGCTAATAGTAAATATGTAGGCGGGCGTAAACCGCCTAAAACAGGTGGCTTTTGTGTGGTTCCCAAATCTGCCAGCAGGTCTCTTACTATTTAATTTATGTTGTGTATTTTGAATGTAGGTCATTCTCCTAGAGGAAAGCTTTACGTGTTCTAATGGTGTTTTGTACTATTTTACAATTTAATCTTTTTCATTCTATCAATTGTCTTTGTTCTTTTTCTAAACAGGATGCATTTAGTTTACTTGCATACTCTGATCCCTGGAACAGCCCAGTTGGTTACCAGCTTGATCCTATACAGAGAGAGCATGTGTGCTCATCTCTTAATAGTGCAATACTAGGTAAGAACTACTTTAAATGCAAACCAGCAACATCAAGGGGTTGTCACTAACTCAATAAAACAGACATTTCAGGAGATGTCACAGGTCCTTTTTAATAAAGTTCTTTATGTTCCTGATGTCGTAACAATTATGTATCATCTCCTATTATAATTTTGTGTTGTGTTGTTCTTCTGTTATTCCTTCTAGAAATATTACTGAATCTGTCAGCTGGGTGTTACTGGTTGGGGGAGTGTCCTTGCGCAATCTTGACCAATCAGTGCTCACTGTCATTATGTGCAGAAACACACCTCTTGAAAACTGAAATGGTAACACACGTCTGACAGATTCAGTAATATAAAGTTAGGTCAATATATATTTGGACACTTGACACAGATTTTTTTTTTTTTTTTTTACCCGTTTACTGAAACATATTGAAGTTATAGTTATATAACTGACATGGACATAAAATCCAGACTTTCAGCTTTCATTTGAAAGTATCCACATTAAAATTGGATAAAGTGTTTAAGAGTTTCAGCACCCTGTTTTTAAAGGGACCATAAGTAATTGGACAATTGACTCACGGGCAGGTGTGGGCAATTCCTTCGTTATGTCATTCTCAATTAGGGTGTTTTCACAGAGTGCATTTTTGCGGTAAAATTGCAATTTTTTTCACCACAATTTTTGCAGCGATTTCTGTGCAGCAGTGTACAGCATTAATTGCTGTGCCTTCCTGCACAAAACACGCATTGAAAAAACGCGCCGTGTGAAAGCACCCTTAAGCAGATAAAAGGCCTGGAGTTGATTTGAGGCTTGGTGCTTGCATTTGGAAGATTTTGCTGTGAAGAAAACATGCGGTCAAAAGAACTCTCCATGCTGGTGAGACAAGCCACCCTTAAGCTCTGAAAACAGAAAAAAACATCCGAGAAATTGCTCCAATATTAGGAGTGTCCAA
This sequence comes from Phyllomedusa bahiana, assembly GCA_025379985.1. NCBI lineage: Eukaryota > Metazoa > Chordata > Amphibia > Anura > Hylidae > Phyllomedusa > Phyllomedusa bahiana. The sequence goes on along the minus strand of JAODAL010006423.1, from coordinate 15,083 downwards.
ATCTACATTTTGGTACATCATGAGAAAGCAAAAAAAAAGCACTGGTGAACAATGCAAAAAAGACCTGGATGCCCACGGAAGACAACAGTGGTGGATGATCGCAGAATAATTTCCATGGTGAAGAGCAACCCCTTCACAACAGCCAACCAAGAGAACAACACTCCCCAGGATGTAGGCGTATTAATATCCAAATCTACCATATGGAGAAGACTGCATGAAGGTAAATACAGAGTGCTCACTGCAAGGTGCAAGCCACTCGTAATGTGATGGCTCGATCATGTATATCTGCCAGTGGCACTGGGTCACTAGTGTTTATTGATGATTTGATACAGGACAGAAGCAGCCGGATGAATTCTGAAGTATTCAGAGACATACTATGTGCTCAAATCCAGTCAAATGCAGCCAAACTGATTGTTCATCTGTATTATGAAATGCTGATCAATGACCCAAAACAAAGTCAAAGCAACTCGGGAGTTTATTTAAGCAAAGAAGTGGAATATTCTTGAATGGCCAAGTCAGTCACACTCAACCCAATTGAGCATGCATTTCACTTGTTAAAGACTAAACTTCAGACAGAAAGGCCCACGAACAAACAGCAATTGAAAATGGCTGCAGTAAAGGCCTGACAGAGCATTAAATAGGAGGAAACGCAGTGTCTGATGATGTCCATGAGTTCAAGACTTCAGGCCATCATTGCCAACAAAGGGTTTATTAGCCTTAGTAATGAACACTTTATTTACAAGTATTTCATTTGTCCAATTACTTTTGAACCCCTGAAATGAAGGGATTGTGTTTAAAAAAAAATGATGCAGTTCCTCCCATTTTTATGCAATCATTTTGCTCAACCCATTGAATTAAAGCTGAAAGTCTGAACTTCAACTGCATCTGAAGTATTTTGTTCAGAATTCATTGTGGAAATGTACAGAACCAAACTTAGAAAAATGTTGTCTGTCCAAATATTTATGGGCCGAACTGTACTTCTAGAAGAAATAAGAGAGGCAAAACACAACACAGAGTTCTAAGAGATGTTATTTCACATAGAACACAAAGCTTAACTAAAAACGGACCTATCAGGACTTGTCACAGCTCCTCTTTGACCTCCACCTGTACGGCAGTAATTCACATGGTTAGGGTGCTTTCACACGGCGCGTTTTTGATGCGTTTTTTGTGCAGGAAGGCAAAGCAATTAATGCTGTACATTGCTGCACAAAAATTGCGGTAATTACTGCGATTTTTGCCGCGATTTTTGTGCAGCATTAAATGCTGTGCCTTCCTGCACAAAAAACGCATCAAAAACGTGCCATGTGAAAGCACCCTAACCGTGTGAATTACTGCCGTACAGGTGGCGGTCAAAGAGGTGCTGTGACAAGTCCTGATAGGTCCGTTTTTATTTGAAAGCACCCTTAGGCCTCGTTCACAAACGGCTTATTTGCCGACGGATTGGCGCCGTATTCCGCGCCGGATTTGCGCTCAATACGGCGCCAATCCGTCGGAGTCATTAACGGTAATCCACTCTCTCATTAAAGAACAGTGGAATCCGCGCTCCTCCCCCCTCTCTGCAAATCCCCGCGTGGGGAAAAGTGACATGAAACGTTATTACGCGCGGACGCGCCGTAAACAATGCATTGTCTATGGGGCCGGGGGCGGCGCCCCCGCCGCGCTTCCGGCCCGCCCCCTTTCCCGCCCCGATTCACGACGGATTTGTTGCGCTCAATACGGCGCAAAATCCGTCGGGAATAAGCCGTGTGAACGGCCTTAGGTGTGGATTCACAAACCTCGTTTGAAATTCTTCGAAAAAAAGATGTATTGGTTAAAAAAAAAATGGACATCAGAGACCAACTGAAGTATAGTAATGTTTTTTTTGTTTTTTTGTTTGTTTTTTTTTTTAAGTGATCCTTCACAGTTACCGGTTAAAAAAAAGGAATATTTTGACATTGGTTTAAAACGGATGTCGGGTTCTTTTAGGACTGGAATGCTCCTTTCCATCAGAAATCCTTTTTTTTTTTTTTTTTTTTTACGGAAACAATAGTGCAGCAGCCGCCTCTATGTTCACCATAAAAAAAAAAAACGGATTTCTGACAAAGGGGCCCCACTGAATGATGCTTTAAAAACGCATTTAAATAAGGGGGGTCATTACCCCCGTTTTTAAATCCCCAACGGAAAAGGGAAAAACGGATTTCACGCCACTTTTACAGGTCAAAAAGGAAAAAAGGCCATTTTTAAAATTCAAAACAAGGGGTTTGGGGTAATTTCGAACTTTGTTCTCCCATTTTTCCCAACACAAATCAGTCCGCCTTTCATGCACTGCCTTCGCTCCCGGGCCCTCTCCCACAACGGACAGGGTTTTAAACAAAGCCTGATTTATACAGTAGTTTGCAGCCCGGCGTGGTTTCCCTAAAACACTGGGAATTCTTCCAAATTCAAGCAAAAATTGTCTGTGTAATTTTTTGATTTAAGCAGGGGGGGGATTCTGTTCATGCAAACGGCCCATTCTTCTGAGATACATCAAGAGCCCATTTTTACCACAGCCTTTTTGTAGATTGCAATTATCTAAATAATGATTTTAAATACAGAAGAGGACATTTTTCTGGCCCACTTTTGGCCCAACAATTAAGAAATTTAATTTAATTTTTTTAATTCCCCACCCCTGGATTACTTTCCCCTTTAAGGGTTGTTCCACAGCGTTTTTTAATTGTTTTTGGGTAGGTTTAAGTACCAAAAAACGGACCCCAAAAAAATTTAACAACGGTTTTGGGTGATTTACATTGAAAGCAATGCAAAACGTCTCTCTCGGGGCAATACTTTTTTGTGGTGAGGATTGGGGCCTGTGTTTACAAGGGCCTTTTTTTCGAGGACGGGACCGTAAGCAGCAAGGGGCCCGTGTGCGGGGGCAGGGTGTTGCAACAAGGGGCCCTTTGTGAGAGGGGACATGTGTGCAACAAGGGGGCCTGGTCGAGGGGGGGACATTTTTGCAACAAGGGGCCCCTTTTGCGAGGGGGAAAGGCTGTGTGCAAATAGGGGCCTGTGTGCGAGGAGCAGGTCTGTGTGGAAATAGGGGCCTGTGTGCGGGGAGAAGGTCTGTGTGCAACAAGGGGCCTGTGTGCGAGGAGCAGGTCTGTGTGCAACAAGGGGCCTGTGTGCGAGGAGCAGGTATGTGTGCAACAAGGGGGCTGTTGTGCGAGGAGCAGGTTGTGTGCAACAAGGGGCCTGTGTGCGAGGAGCAGGTCTGTGTGCAACAAGGTGGCCGTGTGCGAGGAGCAGGTCTGTGTGCAACAAGGGGCCTTTGTGCGAGGCGCAGTTCTGTGTGCAACAATGGGGCCTTTGTGCGAGGAGCAGGTCTGTGTGCAACAAGGGGCCTGTGTGCGAGGAGCAGGTCGGTGTGCAACAAGGGGCCTGTGTGCGAGGAGCAGTCTGTGTTCAACTAGGGGCCTGTGTGCGAGGAGCAGGTCTGTGTGCAACAAGGGGCCTTTGTGCGAGGAGCAGGTCTGTGTGCAACAAGGGGCCTTTGTGCGAGGAGCAGGTATGTGTGCAACAAGGGGCCTTTGTGCGAGGAGCAGGTATGTGTGCAACAAGGGGCCTGTGTGCGAGGAGCAGGTATGTGTGCAACAAGGGGCCTGTGTGCGAGGAGCGGACATGTGTGCAACAAGGGGCCTGTGTGTGAGGAGCCGACATGTGTGCAACAAGGGGCCTGTGTGTGAGGAGCGGACATGTGTGCAACAAGGGGCCTGTGTGCGAGGAGCGGACATGTGTGCAACAAGGGGCCTGTGTGTGAGGAGCGGACATGTGTGCAACAAGGGGCCTGTGTGTGAGGAGCGGACATGTGTGCAACAAGGGGCCTGTGTGCGAGGAGCAGGTCTGTGTGCAACAAGGGGCCTGTGTGCGAGGAGCAGGTATGTGTGCAACAAGGGGCCTTTGTGCGAGGAGCAGGTCTGTGTGCAACAAGGGGCCTTGTGCGGGGAGCAGGCTAGTGTGCAACAAGGGGCCTGTGTGTGAGGAGCAGACCTGTGTGCAACAAGGGCCTGTGTGCGAGGAGCAGGTCTGTGTGCAACAAGGGGCCTTTGTGCGGGGAGCAGGTCTGTGTGCAACAAGGGGCCTTTGTGCGAGGAGCAGGTATGTGTGCAACAAGGGGCCTGTGTGCGAGGAGCAGGTATGTGTGCAACAAGGGGCCTGTGTGCGAGGAGCAGGTCTGTGTGCAACAAGGGGCCTGTGTGCGAGGAGCAGGTCTGTGTGCAACAAGGGGCCTGTGTGTGAGGAGCGGACATGTTTGCAACAAAGGGGCCTAGTGTGCAGGAGCAGGTCTGTGTGCAACAAGGGGCCTGTGTGCGAGGAGCAGGTCTGTGTGCAACAAGGGGCCTGTGTGCGAGGAGCAGGTATGTGTGCAACAAGGGGCCTTTGTGCGAGGAGCAGGTCTGTGTGGAAATAGGGGCCTGTGTGCGAGGAGCAGGTATGTGTGCAACAAGGGGCCTGTGTGCGAGGAGCAGGTATGTGTGCAACAAGGGGCCTGTGTGCGAGGAGCAGGTCTGTGTGCAACAAGGGGCCTGTGTGCGAGGAGCAGGTCTGTGTGCAACAAGGGGCCTGTGTGCGAGGAGCGGACATGTTTGCAACAAGGGGCCTGTGTGCGAGGAGCAGGTCTGTGTGCAACAAGGGGCCTGTGTGCGAGGAGCAGGTCTGTGTGCAACAAGGGCCTGTGTGCGAGGAGCAGGTAATGTGTGCAACAAGGGGCCTTTGTGCAGGAGCAGGTCTGTGTGGAAATAGGGGCCTGTGTGCGAGGAGCAGGTATGTGTGCAACAAGGGGCCTTTGTGCGTAGGAGCAGGTCTGTGTGCAACAAGGGGCCGTGTGCGAGGAGCAGGTCTGTGTGCAACAAGGGCCTGTGTGCGAGGAGCAGGTCTGTGTGCAACAAGGGGCCTGTGTGCGAGGAGCAGGTCTGTGTGCAACTAGGGGCCTGTGTGCGCGGAGCAGCTCTGTGTGCAACACGGGGCCTGTGTGCGAGGAGCAGGTCTGTGTGTGCAACAAGGGGCCTGTGTGCGAGGAGCAGGCTAGTGTGCAACAAGGGGCCTGTGTGCGAGGAGCAGGCTAGTGTGCAACAAGGGGCCTGTGTGCGAGGAGCAGGTCTGTGTGCAACAAGGGGCCTTTGTGCGAGGAGCAGGTCTGTGTGCAACAAGGGGCCTTTGTGCGAGGAGCAGGTATGTGTGCAACAAGGGGCCTGTGTGCGAGGAGCAGGTCTGTGTGCAACAAGGGGCCTTTGTGCGAGGAGCAGGTGTGTGTGCAACAAGGGGCCTTTGTGCGAGGAGCAGGGATGTGTGGAAATAGGGGCCTGTGCTCGAGGAGCGGACTAGTGTGCAACAATTGGCCTGTGCTCGAGTAGCGGACTAGTGTGCAACAAAGGGCCTGTGCTCGAGGAGCGGGTATGTGAGGAATAAGGTGCCTGTGTTTGACGAGCGGGCTAGTGTGCAACAAGGGGCCTTTGTGCGCGGAGCGGGCTAGTGTGCAACAAGGGGCCTGTGTGCGCGGAGCGGGCTAGTGTGCAACAAGGGGTCTGTGTGCGCGGAGCGGGCTAGTGTGCAACAAGGGGCCTGTGAGCGCGGAGCGGGCTAGTGTGCAACAAGGGGCCTGTGTGCGCGGAGCGGGCTAGTGTGCAACAAGGGGCCTGTGTGCGCGGAGCGGGCTAGTGTGCAACAAGGGGCCTGTGTGCGCGGAGCGGGCTAGTGTGCAAGAAGGGGCCTGTGTGCGCGGAGCGGGCTAGTGTGCAACAAGGGGCCTGTGTGCGCGGAGCGGGCTAGTGTGCAACAAGGGGCCTGTGTGCCAGGAGTGGGCTAGTGTGCAACAAGGGGCCTGTGTGCAGGAATCCGGCTAGTGTGCAACAAGGGGCCTGTGTTCGCGGAGCGGGCTAGTGTGCAACAAGGGGCCTGTGTGCGCGGAGCGGGCTAGTGTGCAACAAGGGGCCTGTGTGCCCGGAGCGGGCTAGTGTGCAACAAGGGGCCTGTGTGCCCGGAGCGGGCTAGTGTGCAACAAGGGGCCTGTGTGCAAGGAGTGGGCTAGTGTGCAACAAGGGGCCTGTGTTCGAGGAGCGGGCTAGTGTGCATTGAATGTTACATTGAATCTGACCATGACTATACAACCATTATGCCAGATACCTTAAAGGTGTTAAATACTTTACAATGTCTTAACTTATTATGCATATAATAGCGAATCCTTCAGTTTTCTAATAGACTTGTATGAAAAATTCTGCTCCTGTATCTTTTCTACCAGTGCCGTATGAACCATCGACAGAAAAAAAAAGGTAGAGTCCGCATTTCTGTCCATTTTAACTGTATGGACAGAACAGTCATGTGACTCCTGGTATCCAGGGTGTATCGAGGAGCAGAACTTCTCCAGTATTACACAAACTGCTTGCACATATTTCTCTTGCTTCAGATTTCTTCTTTTTTTGTTTTTTTTCAACAATTAACTTAGCAACATGGCATCATCTCGAAAAACACCAATTATACAAGTAACTAAACACGGTGAAGAATTTGGTAATCTAACCATATTAATAATAATTATTCCACTATTTTTCATAGTTAATTACTCCATAACTGTCTCGTAAGCCTGCAGCTAACTTAATGTCGGGAGCTCACATGACTGATGCCATTTTTAGCCATGGGAGCCATTATTTTGGACAGATAGGGGCCTACTGTACTGGTACAAAAGAAGTGCATGGGTTGTTTTTATATACAAGTATATTACAAAATGATATTATTTTTATTTATTATAGGAAATCATACAAAGTAGACGATCCCTTTAAATTACATTTATTATTTTGGCCTGTGTCAGACAGATGGTGTTTGAGCACACTGATGCAAAGGTTTATTACTTCTGGCAGAGATGTTGCTACACTTTGCGTTTGTCTCCCTTTACCTTTTCATTATAAATATACACTGTCCCATTTGGTCTTCATGTACTAAATCTTGGGAGAGAGGACTGTTAGGGTATGTTCATATGACATACTTGCGGGGCGTACTTCGACACAAAATTGCGCTGCAATGCGTCTGAAGTGCGCCCCACAAATAAGGTAAAATTATTGCACACGATGAGTGCTATTATTACCCAAAGTTTTCCCCGGCGCACAGTACGTGCCAGTAGAAAGAAAGTGAATAGGAATCTGGGCCGTAGAGCTGTTGAAAGTATGTGCTGGCCAGCACGTACTTTCAACAGCAGGCATATTTTCGTGCGCTGTGTGAACATACTTTTACAGTGCTGTACTACCAGACCTTCAGTGCTCGCAGTTGTCTGATATACATCCGTCAGTAGCTCAGTAGTATTGGTTATCTTTGCTCCTATTGTCAGTGGTCTGGTAAGTTCCTAACCATATTTTATTCAATTCCATAGATATTCACAACCTGCCAAAGCAGCCGCCCTTGTCCCTGGCTTTAGAACAAGCTGCGCAGTGTTTAGAGATGATGGCCCACTCAGGCATCGGTTCCTGTGCTTTCGCCAGGTTGAGTGATTACTTACATTAGCTATGCAGTAGAAGACGTCAACAGACTACGTGCAGTATGGAGATACTGTAAGACACATAGACCAGCTCTAGTTATTTGGAACTCATTTGTTTCATTCATTACGTTTGTAACGAGCACGTCCCTATCATTTGACTTTAAATAGCCTTTTTTTTAATTATTATTATAATTTCATTCAGTTTTAAGAGGATGTTGCTATGTTATTCTGGTTTGCCGTACCAGCAATAATTTGATTTGACTATATTAATCTATGTTAATCCTCTTACAGTACGTGAGGTACAGTGAAGAATAACGAATCACAGGGCGACGCTAGATTACAAGCCATGCGCTTGCAGCAGTCCTGTTTTTTTTTTCGTGTTTTTTGTTATTTGCATTATAAACACTTAAATGCTGCGCTGCTAGAATCCTTGTGATTATAGGCTGCGCCGTGTTTTTTTTTTTTTTTTTCTTTTTATATTTGCACAGTTCATGGCCTTGAGATCTTCCCTGGCCAAACTGTAAATCTTGAACCTGCACGCACTGTGACCGAGATCACAGGACATATGTGATACTTATCTAAGACTGCCGGTGTACAGGTTGTGTATGGCATGTCTCGTGTAGACGTCAATCCGCTTCTGTTTTCTCACAGAGGAACCCGTTAAAAGGGTAATGACATACAGTGTAGACTGCAGTATCCCATCTGTGTCATAAAACTTGAAATGCCCCAAAAGGAGTGTGTATTTTTTTTTTGTTTTTTTTTCTTTTTAATCTGCACCTCAACTCTATAGTCCCAGGATGCGTTGATACGGCCAGCTTCGACATTTGTACTTGCTATGGGCTGTGTCATTGTTTTTTCCTGTTGTGTGATAATCTCTTTATTGTAACATGTCAGCACAGCGTGTGACGTGAAGAATTCTTTACTCCTTCTGTAACAACAGGACAGCTTCTTCACACTATATTAAATAGGGATTGGTGTGTCTTTAATCATTTATTTATAGAAAAGAACCAAATATTTAGTCTTCTAGGTATCTTAATTTCACCTTTGTACACTTTAATTTTTAAGTGCTAAAATATTGAAAAAAAATGTAACTGTACTTAAATTAATCTGCCAATAAAAATTTAATTCGGAAACCAATCCGGTGTGTTTTATTGTGTCATGTTTAAATTATTCGAATACTACGTAAATGCAGAAAGGACTGCGCGTGTCGCCATACAGTACCCCTAATTTAATAACACCAACATGTATGCTTAGGTCATGTTAGATTACCTTCAAAGAACTACAGTGGGGAAAAAAGTATTGCCAGCCACCAATTGTGCAAGTTCTCCCACTTACCGTATATACTCGAGTATAAGCCGAGTTTTTCAGCACAAAAAATGTGCTGAAAAACCCCCCCTCGGCTTATACTCGAGTCACTGTCGGCGCTCAGGCGCTGCGATGGCCCGAGTGCCGACAGGGAAGCTTCAGCTATATGCAGCTCCTCAGGGAGCGCATATTGCAGAATCCCGAGTACAGCTGACAGCGTGCGGGCACTGCGATGGCCCATCGCTGTCAGCAATCTCTTCCCCTATATGCGACTCCTCCGGAGTGCATGCAGCAGAGGAGATACCACTGCGGAGCACAGAGCGACCGCTCTGTACTCCGCAGTGGACTCCGGGCGGCCGCAGACTCGCGGCTAGTCCGGAGCTCCCGGCACAGGCAGCGTGTGTCGTCGCGCTGCGTGCGCGGCCTGATGACATCACGCGCCTGTGTTGGGAAGACAGCGCGCGGGCGGCCGGAGAGCTAGGAGGCGGAGCGGCGAGGGAGACGGAGCAGCGGGGAGCCAGGTAAGTGGGGTTTTTTTTTGTTTTAAACGATGTCTATACCTGCCTAGTACTACCTATAAGCCTACCTATACCTGCCTAGTACTACCTATAAGCCTACCTATACCTGCCTAGTACTACCTAAAAGCCTACCTATACCTGCCTAGTACTGCCTATACCTGCCTAGTACTATCTATAAGCCTACCTATACCTGCCTAGTACTGCCTATACCTGCCTAGTACTACCTATAAGCCTACCTATACCTGCCTAGTACTACCTATAAGCCTGCCTAGTACTGCCTACACCTGCCTAGTACTGCCTATACCTGCCTAGTACTGCCTATACCTGCCTAGTACTATCTATAAGCCTACCTATACCTGCCTAGTACTGCCTATACCTGCCTAGTACTGCCTATAGCCTACCTATACCTGCCTAGTACTGCCTATAACGACCTATACCTGCCTATACCCTGTCTATGAGAACCTACACCTGCCTATGGGAGCAATTACCTGCCTATAGCCTGCCTAGGGGGACATATAGCTGCCTATACCAGCCTATGGGGGACATTAAACTGCCTATAACCTGCCTATAGTGGATATTAAACTGCCTATATATGCCTATGGGGGGACATTAAACTGCCTATGGGGAACATTAAACTCCCTATACCAGCCTATATCTGCCTATGGGGGACATTAAACTGCTTATACCTGCCTATGTAATTTTATTGGTATCTTTATTTTTAAAATTCACCAGTAGCCGCTGCATTTTCCACCCTAGGCTTATACTCGAGTCAATAAGCTTTCCCGGTTTTTGTGGCAAAAGTAGGTGCCTCGGCTTATACTCAGGTCGGCTTATACTTGAGTATATACGGTAAAAAGATGAGAGGCCTGTAATTGACATCAGAGGTAGACCTCAACTATGAGAGACAAAATGAGAGAACAAATCCCGAAAATCACATTGTCTGATTTGGAAAGAATTTATTTGCAAATTATGGTGGAAAATAGGTATTTGGTCAATAACAAAAGTTCATCTCGTTACTTTTATATATCCTTTGTTGGCAATGACAGAGGTCAAATGTTTTCTGTAAGTCTTCACAAGGTTGGTACACACTGTTGCTGGTATGTTGGCCCATTCCTCCATCCAGATCTCCTCTAGAGCTGTGATGTTTTAGGGCTGTCACTGAGCAACACAGACCCTAACTCCCTCCAAAGGTTTTCTATGGGGTTGAGATCTGGAGACTGGCTAGGCCACTCCACGACCTTGAAATGCTTCTTACGAAGCCACTCCTTCATTGCCCTAGTGGTGTGCTTGGGATCATTGTCATGCTGAAAGACCCAGCCACGTTTCATCTTCAATGTCCTTGCTTACAGAAGGAGGTTTGCACTCAAAATCTCACGATACATGGCCCCATTCATTCTTTTATGTACACGGATCAGTCGTCCTGGTCCCTTTGCAGAGAAACAGCCCCAAAGCATGATGTTGCCTCTCCCATGCTTCACAGTAGGTATGGTCTTCTTTGGGTGCAACTCAGCATTCTCTCTCCTCCAAAGACGACGAGTTGTGTTTCTCCCAAATAGTTCTACTTTGGTTTCATCTGACCATATGACATTCTCCCAATACTCTTCTTGATCATCCAAATGCTCTCTAGCAAACTTCAGACTGGCCCGTACATGTACTGGCTTAAGCAGAGGGACACTTCTGGAACTGCAGGATCTGAGTCCCTGACAGCGTAGTGTGTTACTGATGGTAGCCTTTGTTACATTGGTCCCAGCTTATTCACTAGATCCTCCCGTGTGGTTCTGGGATTTTTGCTCACGGCTCTTGTGATCATTTTGACCCCATGGTGTGAGATCTTGCTTGGAGCCCAGACGGAGGGAGATTATCAGTGGTCTTGTATGTCTTCCATTTTCTAATTATTGCTCCCACAGTTGATTTCTTCACACCAAGCTGCTTGGCTGTTGCAGATTCAGTCTTCCCAGCCTGGTGCAGGGTGACAATTTTGTTTCTGGTGTCCTTCGACAGCTCTTTGGTCTTCACCATAGTGGGGTTTGGAGTGTGACTGTTTGAGGTTGTGGACAGGTGTCTTTTATACTGATAAGTTCAAACAGGTGCCATTACTACAGGTAATGAGTGGAGGACAGAGGAGCCTCTTAAAGAAGAAGTTCCAGGTCTGTGAGATCCAGAAATCTTGCTTGTTTGTAGGTGACCAAATACTTATTTTCCACCATAATGTGCAAAAAAATTCTTTCCAAATCTGACAATGTGATTTTCAGGATTTGTTTTCTCATTTTGTCTTTCATAGTTGAGATCTACCTATAATGTCAATTACAGGCCCCTCTCATCTTTTTAACTGGGAAACTTGCACAATTGCTGGATGACTAAAGACATTTTTTTTCCTCTTTTCATAGATTTCAGTTAGATTTCAGTTACAGCGCTATTTTCCACGACCAATAGCTTTATTTTTCCATCTACAGATGAGTCAGGGCTCTTTTTTTTGTGGGCTTCAGTGCAGTTTTTATTGGTATTATTTTTGGATACATGTGACTTTCTGATCACTTTTTATGCCAATTTTTGGGAGTGTAAAATTTCCCCCCAGAAAACCCCTGAGTGTTGCTGTTGGGTATTTTCTATCTTTTGTATGGTGTTTAAGAGACTAGATAAATAATGTTATCTTTTAATAGATTGGACTTTTACAGATTTAATACCAACCATTATGTTTATGGGGTTTTTTCATTTTATTTGTAAAATGCCAAAATGGGGTGTTTAGAAAATTTTAATATTTTGTTTTATATTTAAACTTTTTTTTTTTTTGGTAACTTGTACTTTAATCCTTATAGCGGGGTGTAATGGGAGTAGTAAAATGGCAGCCAAGAAAGGCCTTCATTAGGCCCCCTGCGGCCTGAGCATCTGGTTGGCACCTCAGGATCCGTGCAAGAGGGGGAAGGGGATCGGGGTAATGAAACAGTGCACAGTTTGCGTTTTACTGTGGCATATAAGGGTAAAAATGCCAAAATCTGTGTTATCTCGATCCCAGCTGCTAGTGTCAGGTCTCAGCTCTAACCAACAGCTGTTACCTGTCACATATGGATCAGGCTTGGTGAGTGAACCTGTTCCATATCTCCTTGCTGACCTCATGACGATACTGTCATGTCAGTAAGGAGTTACAGTGGGCCTGTCCGAACAGGATTCCCCTATATAACTATACTGCAGATGTGCACGCAGAAGATAACACTTTCTATTGAGACACTAGGACTTGCATGTGTTTGAAATTTTAAAGACCTTTTATATAATAATATTAGCACAGAGCACACTAGACAAGCAGCACAGATCTTGACAGCTGTAGATGTTTTTCTGTTTATAATAAAAACCCCTTACACAAGTCTGTGTCTGTTATTAACTGTGGTGTAGTTACTATAACTGGGAAATCAAGCTGATATTTCTGATTCAATATCTGTAATTTTTAAAATTGACAAAAAAGGAACCTGATGCATGGTACACAGCAATTGTCAAAATGTCATCCAAAATCCAACAGCATTTTGACCAGGGGCGTTGCTAGGGTCCTAAAACATCCGGGGCTCGGGCCCTTTGTGTTTTTCTGGGTAGGGCTGGGTGCACACGACATTTTTCACGCCTCATTGTGAACTGCGGATGTTTTTTTACAGAGAAAAACCTTCTGTTCCTGTCACTAATTTTCTGCACATCCCACACAGATCACGTCCATCTCCTCAGCAGTCACTGTACAGTAAAAATCACCAATGACAAATTTACTTTTTCAAAACTTCTCACCTTCATATGACAATACCCCTAAACAGTCACCAAATAATCCACCGATACATGGAGCAAATCTACCAGACAAGTGATTGTTACTAAAACCCTCCTACAAAAGCAGGACCCCAAACTATTACTACTTAAGGCTCAAATAATCCTGCCAGACCCTGACCGAACGCAACCCCCACATGTGACTATCAGCTGTACACAGGCTCTGATTACATATACCACTGCCATACAGTGACCATGTAGTGGCAGAAACTGGTTGTATGTAGGCGCTCTGCAGAAATATAAGTGATTGCACTGCAGTTACATTTGGTGACTCACCGGAGACGTCTTTTCTGATCAGCGTCGTTCACTTTCCCTTTTCTTTCCATTTTCAACAAGATTTATTAAGTAAACAATGATACAAACAATATCAAAATAGAGTGATTACGCTTACAGATGTGGCAGGCATTCAGAATAAAAAAGACAGCAAATGTCGAAAGAAGGACGCGGCATGCTTGGAAACAATAAAAGACATAACCGCGTACAATAATAAGATGCATGTAACCATGCTGTAGTTGGTAAAACAAATCCCCATGCTACAGCGCACAAATAATTTAAACCAAATAATCAATCTGATAAATGATCAAATGAAGAACCTTCTCTACAAAAAATATGTAAACGGCCTATATATGAAGCCGGGCTTGGAGGGCCCGGTATGGATAAATAAGTCAAAACAGAAAGAGAACCTATTTCGGCCGTATGATGGACCAACAGGACAAACAACAAACATTCACACAATCATTCATACAGGAGGGGTAGGAAAGGGTTTGAGGAGGAAAAAGAGGCAAAGGGGAGAAATAAGAGGGGCAGGAGATTTAATGTCTCACCAGCCCCGCTCCTTCTGCACTCAGAGGGAGTAAAAGGCAATGGAATCTTGAAATTGGAGCCAGGGCGCCCATGTCCTAATCAACAGCCTAGCTTGATCTTCCGTCGTTGCTAGAAGTTCTTCCATGTGATAAACATGGGAGACTTCAGTGTGCCCCTCTTCCAATAGTGGGTGGATCCCACCGACTTCCAGTGCTAGGGATGCAGTCTTAGCCGCCTGCAGTAATGCCTAAGGAGAGATTTTTTATAAACGGGGACACCAATGTCGAACATAAACAACAATGCCGCTTCTGGGCTCTAGGGGGGGATAAGCCCTGTAATGTCCTTAATAGCACGGTTTCACTGTGTGCCAGAAAACCCCTTGCAGAGAGGGACAATCCCCCATATGTGGAGCATGGTCCCTTTAGAGGTTCCACAGCGCCCAAAAAACTTCAGGACTTGTGGAAAACCAAATTTTTGTAATACGCAGGGAACCCCGTACCCAACGGGGCAAAATCTTAAAAATTTTTTTCCTGTGCTTAGTCGCTGTAACAGCTTTATGAGCAAGCTCAAAACATTTATGCCACTGGGAGGGGAGAAAGCTCTTACCAAGGTCTTTCTCCCAGGCAGCACAATAGGAAGGAAGATCAAGCCTATCGCCAGCAGAGAGCTCAGAGTAAAGTATAGAGATGGAGGTGGGCTCGGAGGAGAGTGTTTTCAGACACATTTGTTCGAATCTAGTGAGGGGCCTTTGGGCTTAAGGGTATTCCCGTAAGAGGAAAGAAAATGTTTCAGCTGAAGGTACTGGAAACTAGAGGAATTTGGGGGGAGGACGCCACCGCAGGCCTGATAGCGGGATAATCTGATTGCCAACCATCACCTGGTGGAGGCGTAGAGGGAGTAACTTAGAGCTCCCAAAAAAGGGATGTGAGCCCATGCCTGGTGGAAAGGAAGGGTTGTCAGTAATTGGCAGAAGAGGGCCTGATCTATCAATTAAAGTCTGATACACCTTATGGGAGCAAACAGAAGCCAGAGTATGTTTAACAGTAAGGAATATTATGCGGTTTGCAAGAGAGGGGTCCCAAAACCCCGGGGAAGGGGGCCCAAGGGGCAGAGGAGAAAAATTCCCCTGCAATACTATCATACCTTCCTATATTGAATACCCCTATCCCTACCCGGCAACGCCG
>JAODAL010006422.1:0-133640 GCA_025379985.1 Phyllomedusa bahiana | reverse complement strand
AAATTTTTAATGTAAAAATTAAAATTTATAGTGACGGGATTGGAGAAGGGTCTGGAAAAATTTCAGAGTAAAAATTATAAAAAGTTAAGGAGGGGTTCTGGAAAAATTTTGGAATTTTTATAATTAAAATATAACAGGTTAAAGTGACCGGGATTATGGAGAAGGGTCTGCAGACATTTCTAGATGTAATAAAATAACAAGTTATAGTAACCAGGATTCTGGAGAAGGGTCTGGATATATTTCTAGATGTAATAATATAAGAAGTTATAGTGACCGGGATTCTGGAGAAGGGTCTGGATACATTTCTGGAGAGTAATAATATAACAGGTTATAGTGACCGGGATTCTGGAGAAGGATTTGGATACATTTCTAGAAGTAATAATATAACAAGTTATAGTGACTGGGATTCTGGAGAAGGGTCTGGATACATTTCTAGATGTAATTAAGAACTAATTATATGACCGGGATTCTGGAGAAGGGTCTGGAGACATTTCTAGATGTAATATAACAAGTTATAGCGACCGGGATTCTGGAGAAGGGTCTGGAGACATTTCTAGATGTAATAACAAGTTATAGTGACCGTTATTCTGGTGAAGGGCCTGAGATATTTCTAGATATATAAGTTATAGTGACCGGGATTCTGGAGAAGGGTCTGGATACATTTCTAGATATATAAGTTATAGTGACGTCTGTCTTTTCTCAGCCTTACAAACTATGCAACAATGTAGCAATCTATATACAAAAACCTCCACCTCCTGCCTAAGGAATGATATGGATTCCCTCCTCTTCAGTTCATAAACCACATTTACCCATCATCCACTTCGATGTGATTCGAACATAAACAACTGTAGATTAGATAAACATAACTTGATTGGATTGTTTACGCCATAGGGAGGACGGAGGGAACTTACCCTTATGGGCGTCCTTAGAATTCAAGGGGCTCCACCACCCAAAGACAATAAACTAAAGCAGCAGCAAAGGGAGCAATAACTAAGTATAAATGACCCTACATAGCAGAGCTGAAGAGCAGGAAGCCGCCAACTACCTGACGTTCTTTTATTCTATTGGCCCCCTCCACCTCTGAGCTCCATGTTGGCCCCTATGGCTGCTATGGCTGTAGTTATGCCCATGCTCGCCCTCCAGGTTCTTACAAGATGATTCCTGGAGGAGAAAAGCTAACGTAACCCCTCAAGCCCCAGGCCTGGAAAGGCTTTAATGATGCAGCAATGTTTTTTAGTGTTTGCCTCCCTGCAGTTCAATAGTCAGTTTTCAGTGACCCAGTTGTATGAGGACTTAAAGCAAGAGAAGTGATTCTTTTCTTATGGGGGGCATAGTTTGAGTTTACATATAGATTAATGCATAATTAAAAAAAAATTGCAGCATGAACATATAAAGAGCGTTTTTCTATATTTTTTTATTACAGGCAGTCCCCGGGTTACGAACGAGATACTGTGGGTTTGTTCTTAAGTTGAATTTGTATGTAAGTAGGAACAAGTATATTTATAAAATATAACTCCAGCACAAAAGGGTTTTTGTTTTAGTTTTGGATCGTGTAGGGAAGGGTTTTTACATTTGTTTTGCTGTCTTTTAAGAAGATTTCAACTCATGGGTTGCTGTGGCCTGCTGGGACTTGTCATTCCACAGCTACTACCTACTGTAGAACATGGAACTACAAGTGCCAGCATGCCCCACAAGTCTCCGCTTATAACTAGGGGACAGATGTAAGTCAGAATGTTGTAAGTCGAGGACTGCCTATATTATTTTTTTACATCATTCCCATTTTACACTAAATAATTTGTTAGATTTATTCTACAGGTTATTACGGTCATGTGGATGCCTAAAATGTGTAGGTTTTTTTTTGTATGTAATATATGCACAATCAATTTTTTATTAAATATTTAGTTTTATTATGTTTTTTTTTAACATTCCATTAAGGAATAACTATTTTACACTTTTTTTTTTTACACTTAATAATGTATTAGCACACAGGCTGCTGTCAGGGCAGCACACATGGTGCCCAGACGGCAGGGTTACTATACAGACAGCTCTGGAGATACACTAGATCCCCAGGATTCCCTGTACAGACATGTCCTGGGCTCCAGCCGGTCACCGAGAGTCCTAGTCACCCAATGAAGCAGGGGAATCCCCTTTGATCATACCTTGGACATGAACCGCAGCATCAAAGGGTTAAGTGATGGAGATTGGAGGCTTCCTCCGGTCCCTTCTATGCACACAGTCTGCTCTAGGAACAGAACCGTCAACTTCACTACACGGCGCTGGGAGCTCCAAACGCCTTCTGTCTGCAATGACATCTCTCAGCGTTGCTGCAGACAGAGGACACTACAAAGGAGAGGGGGATACTTCTTGGTTCTACTAAAACTCACTACAACAGAGGGGAGACCCAGATATGGTTAAAGACCCTGTGGATACAATCCTCTTAGACGGTGCTCGCCTGTGACTCGCCTGTGACTCGCTGCGGAGAAGGGATCAAGAAATACAGCAAATGGTAGTTTCCTGCCTCATTCCGCCTGCGGACTCTTGACCAATGTTAGAGTCTGATTGGAGCTGTTGACGGATCCTGGAATTTTCCTCTGGCCGCTCGGCTGGATTTGTGGATGAGAGTCATTTCTTGCTCTTCATGCTCCAGTGCATTCGTATTTTAGGTGAACCACTTCCACATCTGCACCCTGTGTGTAAGGATCCGCGCGCTTATTCTGATTGGTTTCGATGACACTTGTTACATATTTCCTTTTCACAATGATATTTTCCCTGTGGACGACAGGAACAGAAATTTCATTATAAAGTTACAGTTTTAATTGTATTTCTCGGGGAGGAGGCTGAGAACAAGCTCGGGAGCGAGGTGTAAGCTTTTCTTGCGTCTTGCTGCCTCCGCCACCATCTCAGACAATGACAGGATCACCCATTTTATTTGTGTTCAATTCCCTTTGTAGTTCTGGGCATTAAAGTGACTGCACTCAATAAAACAAGAATATAATTACAAATGTCTTTAAAGAAAAAAAAATCTTTGATTATCCGGGAGCTCCGCTATTTCATCCTTTGAAAGGGTTCCATTAAACTGATGCAGTTTCTTACTTGATGTATCTGGTCCCGGGGGAAATCAGCTCGCTGTGCAAAGCATTTCATTTGGGTTTTCTGACTTCACTTTCTGACACATAGTAACGACTTGTGTGGCCCTGCAGGCTCGGTCTGGAGCTCTGGATGTGATCAGCATCAATGGTGACCACAGACGAATGGACAACCTAACGCCAAATCTACAACAGGAGCCCCCATCTACCATGCGTTATTTATAACACCGATGACTTCCTTTGTGGAAGAGTCCAGTGGTTCTAATTATATAGGCATGCCCCTGACCCAGGGACCATGGATTATGTGCCAGAGGCTCCATTGGGTCTATCTATATCTATACCCCGGAGCAAAGGACCATGGATTATGTGCCAGAGGCTCCATTGGGTCTACCTATATCTATACCCTTGACCCAAGGACCATGGATTATGTGGCAGAGGAGCCATTGGTTCTACCTATAACTATACCCCTGACCCAAGGACCATGGATTATGTGGCAGAGGGGCCATTGGGTCTACCTATATCTATACCCCTGACCCAAGGACCATGGATTATGTTGCAGAAGAGCCATTTGGTCTCCCTATATCTAAACCCTTGACCCAAGGACCATGGATTATGTGGCAGAGGAGCCAGTTGGTCTCCCTATATCTATACCCTTGACCCAAGGACCATGGATTATGTGGCAGAGGAGCCATTGGGTCTACCTATAACTATACCCCTGACCCAAGCACCATGGATTATGTGGCAGAGGGGCCATTGGGTCTACCTATATCTATACCCCTGACCCAAGGACCATGGATTATGTGGCAGCGGAGCCAGTTGGTCTCCCTATATCTATACCCTTGACCCAAGGACCATGGATTATGTGGCAGAGGAGCCAGTTGGTCTCCCTATATCTATACCCTTGACCCAAGGACCATGGATTATGTGGCAGAGGTTCCATTGGGTCTACCTATAACTATACCCCTGACCCAAGGACCAAGGATTATGTGGCAGAGTGGCCAATGGATCTACCTATATCTATACCCCTGACCCAAGAACCATGGATTATGTGGCAGAGGGGATCATTGAGTCTACCTATATCTATACCCCTGAGCTAAGGACCATGGATTATGTGGCAGAGGGACCATTGGGTGTACCTATATCGATACCCCTGACCCAAGGACCATGGATTATGTGGCAGAGGGGCCATTGGGTATACCTATAACTATGCCCCTGAACCAAGGACCAGTGATTATGTGGCAGAGAGACCATTGGGTATACCTATAACTATGCCCCTGAACCAAGGACCATGGATTATGTGGCAGAGAGACCATTGGGTATACCTATAACTATGCCCCTGTACCAAGGACCATGGATTATGTGGCAGAGAGACCATTGGGTATACCTATAACTATGCCCCTGAACCAAGGACCAGTGATTATGTGGCATAGAGACCATTGGGTATACCTATAACTGTGCCCCTGAACCAAGGACCAGTGATTATGTGGCAGAGAGACCATTGGGTATACCTATAACTATGCCCCTGAACCAGGGACCATGGATTATGTGGCAGAGAGACCATTGGGTATACCTATAACTGTGCCCCTGAACCCAGGACCAGTGATTATGTGGCTGAGGGACAATCAGGTCTACCTCTATCTACGTCTCTGACCCAATGACTTACTTATTGTTACTGGTTTACCTGAGTTACCTCCAGTGTTTAAGCAATGTCTCCTGTCTTTCACTGGTTGTGCAATATTGGGCAGCTTTTGATAACAATGTTGGGTTGGTTCTTGCTTCCACCTAAAATGATGTCAAGCCCTGGCAACATATTTAATACAGACTCTCTTTTTGACTCCTGTTTGAACTTGATCTTGATCTTGGCTTGGTTCCTAAACATTGCTCTTGTCTAACCCTGTAGCAACCCTACCTGATCTTCTTCATGGATCTATTCCTCACCTTAAATCTCTGCTAATCCTCTGGCATGCTGTATCCTTACCACTCGATGACCCTTGGCTACATTCCTCACCTACACCCAGATGTAGTCCTCTAGCCTGCTGTATCCTGAATGCTTTACCAGTGATGACCTTTGGCTCCATTCCTCACTACCTTCAGTTATAATGCTCTTGCCTGCTGTATCCTGACCATTCTCCTGCTGATGACCCTTGGCTCTATTCCTTACCTACACCCTGTTATAGTCCTCTTGCCTGCTGTATCCTGACCTTTCTCCCACTGATGACCCTTGACTCTATTCCTTACCTACACCCTGTTATAGTCCTCTTGCCTGCTGTATCCTGACCACTCTCCCACTCATGACCCTTGGCTCCGTTGCTCACCACACTCCCTTCTAATCTTCTGGCCTGCTCTATCCTGGCCATTCTCCTGCTGATGACCATTGCCTCCGTTCCTGACTACGTTATTTCCCCACTAGCACCTGTAACGGGTGAGCAGGTAGTGGATCCACTGGACCGCCACAAGCGGTGGTATAAGCCACGCCAGGGAGCGGAGTCTAAGTGGGTCCCGGTATTCACCAGAGCCCGCCGCAAAGCGGGATGGACTTGCTGCGGCGGGAGTCTACCAGGTCGCTACCCCTGATGTGACTTGCTTGCGGAGGCAGGCGAGGTGCAGCGAGGTACAAAGACGTCGGGCAAATTCGTAGTCAGGGCCAGGCAGACAGGTCAGGACAGGTGGCGGAGGTTCGAGGTCGGTAAATGGAAGCCAAAGGTTCGGTACACGGAGAACAGGAACGAGGCAAAGGAACGCTTTCTCAGGAGGCATATAGCACTAAAGATTCAGTGGGGAATGGACGGAAGTGACTGGGACATAAAGGGACAGCGCCCGGCCATTAGCCAATTACTGGCGTGCTGTCCCTTTAAATTTCCAAGAGCCTAAGGAACGGGGACGCGCGCACCGGCCAGCAGGAGGATGCGGACGGACAGGAGCGCGGCTGGGTGAGTATAGGTGTGTTGGGGAGCGAGTGCGCCCACAGCCCGATACACGGACCGGGGCGCCACTCGCCCTCAGTGTCGGGGTACACACAGGGTTGCGAATGCGCCCGCAGCCGACTCACGCGCTGCGGCACCATTTGTAACAGCACCACTGCAATCCATGTCTATTCTGGCCAAACCTGCAGCAAAGTCCATACATCCTGAAGGTGAAGACCAGGGAACCCCATAGTCTCTGCACCTCACTGCAGCCAGCACCAAATCCACTTCTCTGATACCTGACTGTAACAATGACACTGATTTATCCATTCACGGGTCCTAAGGACAGAGATCGTCCTGTCACAAACCTTCTGCAGCAGGCGCGATTTTTTTCGACAGGCTGTAAAATCGGATTTAGAAGGACCGGACTGTCATCTTCTGCTCCAAAACCAATAAAATGTGTCACCAGATTAAAGCCTATAAACTATAAAGGGAACCAACCGTCAGACGCAGGGCAAGTGCTTTATATGATTTCTAAAAAGTCCAAGCCCAGTGAATTAGCAGCTCGGTGACTTCGCGAGGGGGTTAATATCTGCAGCGAAGATATTTTACTGACTGGTTTCCACTTGGTAACAACTCAGTTCAATCATCCATTTAAGGGCCATTACCAGTCAGATTAGGCAGAGCAATGAAGTGCCAAGACAGGAGCTGATGGGAATACAAATGCGCCCTGTATGATATATGCTGCTGCAAACATGCATCATAATTCAGCCCTCGTGTTCCCGGCTTCTCCTTCACTCGCTTTCTAATTTCTCAAGTCTTCAAACAACATTATGGAGATTAGAGCTGCATCAATGTAGACAATATCAAGACCAGAGAGCATTCATTAGCAGTGCTCTCTGCACCAGTGATCAGGTAGCGGTGGTTCTGCAGTTATCCTTCACAGTGGAGCATGTTGGGAGTTGTAGTTTTGTAACAGCTCAGGAGCCATGTATGAGACTGGTTAACTTACAGCAGAAATGAAACCGACCACATGCAAGTAACACAAAGCGTGTATCAAAAATACATGTAGGGACTTAAAATTGGATGATGGACAGTAAGGTGGATGATGGCAAGGGCACAGATGGAGGTGCAATGATAAGGGACTTGATTCCAGAAGCAAGACGCCAAACAACACCTGACCATAACAACTAGCTCTCCCTAAACCTGTTTTAACCTGTCCCTAGCACTGGCCCTAACACCAGACTCCCCTGGTTCTACTCTCCCCTGACAGTGTCACTACTTTTGTCCTTCAGCTATTCTGAACCTAACGAAACCAGCACAGAACTACCAAAGAGAACTCAGGGATAAACACACTGAAAGACAGACACAGGACAGAACAGAAGCAACAGAGGATTAAGATAAAACAGAGCTTTAAAGGGGTTTTGCCACAATCTCATTTGCATCCAGCTCTTCAGCTCTGTGTGCTCAGAAGGAGGCGTGAGTGATTTGTTTGAATTGCAGATCATGTGACCCAGCAGGATGACATCACCAGGCCTTTCCTCTCTCTATCAAAGAAAGGTCTGTTTATGTATAGAGCTGTGAGTAGCTACATTGTAGCTCAGCGGTAAACCTTTTGCCTCTAGGCACAAGGGTCCTCGGTTCAAATCCCTGCAGAAACCAAACTTGTGGATTTATTTCTCTTTATCAATGCACCGACCTGATTGAGATTTCTTTTCTAATTTTACTTGCACTGTTTGACTAATTACTAAGGAGAACAGAAGGCCGGAGTAGAATGACAGCACCCGGGGTTGAGCACTCACTCAGCAGTGAGTGTGTGTGATTACTAAGGAGTACAGAGGACGGGAGTAGAATGACAGCACCTGTGGTTGAACACTCACTCAGCAGTGAGTGTGTGTGATTACTAAGGAGTACAGAGGACAGGAGTAGAATGACAGCACCTGGGGTTGAACATTCGCTCAGCAGTGAGTGTGTGTGATTACTAAGGAGTACAGAGGACGGGAGTAGAATGACAGCACCTGGGGTTGAACATTCGCTCAGCAGTGAGTGTGTGTGATTACTAAGGAGTACAGAGGACAGGAGTAGAATGACAGCACCTGGGGTTGAACACTCGCTCAGCAGTGAGTGTGTGTGATTACTAAGGAGAACAGAGGTAGAATGACAGCACCTGGGGTTGAACACTCGCTCAGCAGTGAGTGTGTGTGATTACTAAGGAGTACAGACGACGGGAGTAGAATGACAGCACCTGGGGTTTGAACACTCAGTAGCTGCCTGAGAGGAGAGGTGATGTCTGAGCATGTGCCAGGACTGAGCAGCTCTCAACCCGGGTCGTTTCCCTTGGAGACGAGCTGTAAACAATGGATCACTAAAGGAGCAGCTAAAACAAAAACGGTGCAGAATTTTTAATAAGGATGAATGGAGAAAATGTTTATTATTTAATTTACAAACTTCTCACGTCAATTTTACTGCATGGCAAAACCCCTTTACCTGGCAACAGAAAATGAACCAAAACAGGACTGAATGCTGGAAACAGAATGCAGGCTCACAGGATACAATCTCTCAGCTAACAGTATACTCTGCACCAGCTGAGTGAAGCTCAGCTTTATAGAGGTCTAGCAATCAACCATTCCCAAATAATTAGGGATTTATTCTGATTTATTCTGATCGCCAGATTGGAGTCAAATTTTTTCCCTAAACTGAGGACAATTGGCTTCTACCTCATGGGGGTTTTTGCTTCCTCTGGATCAACACTTTAGCACAATAGGCTGAACTGGAGGGACGTCTGTCTTTTTTCGGCCTATAATCACGCTCACACGTGCAACATGTTAGGCTTATAGTCCAGAGAGTTTTTTGAGCCAGCTGCAGAGCAATAGTCCCATCTTATGCTGAAGTTAGACATGAAAGCCAAGGATATGGGGGCCGAGAATGGCAGCCAAGAGCTGGAGGCAGATATGGAAACCAGGGGCAAGGAGCCCAGAAGGCGGCCAGGAGCTGGAGGCAGATATGGAAACCAGGGGCAAGGAGCCCAGGAGGCAGACGGGAGCTGGAGGCAGATATGGAAGCCAGGGACATAGAGTCCAGAATAATAGCCAGGAGCTGGAGGCAGATATGGAAGCCAGGGACATAGAGTCCAGGAGGGTAGCCAGGAGCTGGTGGAAGGCAAGGAAACCACTGGATCGTGGAACATGGAGCACAGGAGCCAAAAGCAGAAATGGAAACTAAGGACATGGAACCCAGCAGTGCATCCAGAAGCTGTGAGCCTGCATGGAAACCAGGGACATGGAGCCCAGGAGCCAAAAGCAGGAATGGAAACCAGGGACATGGGGCCCAGCAGTGCATCCAGGAGCTGGAGGCGGGCATGGAAACCAGGAACATGGAGCCCAGAATTTCATCCAGGAGCTGGAGGCAGATATGGAAATCAGAGGCAAGGAGCCCAGGAGGCAGACGGGAGCTGGAGGCAGATATGGAAGCCAGGGACATAGAGTCCAGAATAATAGCCAGGAGCTGGAGGCAGATATGGAAGCCAGGGACATAGAGTCCAGGAGGGCAGCCAGGAGCTGGTGGAAGGCAAGGAAACCACTGGAACGTGGAACATGGAGCACAGGAACCAAAAGCAGAAATGGAAACTAGGGACATGGAGTCCAGGAGCTGGAGGTAGAAGTAGGAACCAGAAAAACAGAGTCCAGAAAGGCAGCTAGGAGCCGGAGGCAGATATAGCACCCAAGGACATGGAGCCCAAGAGACAGCTAGGAACCAAAGGCAAGCAGGGAAACCAAGGACATGGAGCCAAGAGACAGCTAGGAACCAAAGGAAGCAGGAAAGACATGGAGCCCAAGAGACAGCTAGGAACCAAAGGCAAGCAGGGAAACCAAGGACATGGAGCCCTAGAGACAGCTAGGAACCAAAGGCAAGCAGGGAAACCAGGGACATGGAGCCCAAGAGACAGCGAGGAACCAAAGGCAAGCAGGGAAACCAGGGACATGGAGCCCAAGAGACAGCTAGGAACCAAAGGCAAGCAGGGAAACCAGGGACATGGAGCCCAAGAGACAGCTAGGAACCAAAGGCAAGCTGGGAACCAGGGACATGGAGCCCAAGAGACAGCTAGGAACCAAAGGCAAGCAGGGAAACCAGGGACATGGAGCCCTGGATTCAGTCACAATGGGGCACAAGCATGTGTGACTTCATGAGACCCCAGGAATAAAGAAGAGCAGATCCTATGGTGCTTCTGAGCAGTTGTGACGGGGGGGGCCGGGGCAAGCATCGCATTATATTAATTTTTCTCCAGCCTGGTCCCATTTACCAATAATTTCCCAGGACTGGAGTATTTGCTTAATAGTGTATAATAGATACATTCCTGGAGAACTGATTCCCCTTCTTCATTGCACTGAGAGCTCATCCACCTCTGCTGTGTTTTCTGGAGTAAATGTCTGTGGTTTTCGGATGGGATTTTCAGGCCTTCGAGATTGTTGCCGCTGAGGCGATCTGTGATCTTGAGCGAGTGTGACATCGACCCAGCTGCTCTCCACGGAGTTCATTTTGCGCCTTTCTCATCGAGGACATGGAGCACAACAAAGTTACGGAATATCAGCTGCAACTTCCAGTCGGTTTGATCTCTGCCCTGAATAGAAGAGATTTTTTTTTTTTAATCTAGAGGAATTTATAGAGCAATGTCCCCGATTTTATGAACAAATCCATGTGAAACATTCCATGCTATCAGATTCCTGTATTCAGCAGAAAGCCGCTCTCAGGGTCCACACAAGGCTGCTCAAGTAAGCAGTTTTAATGCAAAGTAAAGGTCACATTGCCGGAGTCTGCTTTCATTAATCCTTTGTGCCCTTAAAGCAGATATGATTGTGACTGGAGGAAAAAATGATTAAAACTGAAATCCATGAAAGGAACAGTTTAAATGTTTTTGGTCGACAGTTTCATTTTTAAAAGCTGCTCTGCCGTCCGTCGCCGCAGAAGGGGCCGCACATAGGCCGGGGCCACTCAGATGACTTGTGCTGCTCAGTGAATTGTGCAAGCTGCAGCCGAGGGACAAGCTTAGACGAAAAAATATGGGGACTGCATCTTCACTAACCCCATGTCCCTGATGTGGACACAGACAGCGGGGGCCATCATGGAAGGAGAGTATACAGGCTGCTCTTAAAGGGGTATACCCTCCATAGACTGTAATCATATGTCGATAGGATATCTCATGAAAGTATGATAGATATTGGTCCCACATTTGGGCCCTGTACCTATAACTGGGAAGAGTCCTCAGAATGGAGATCACATCAGATTTGCACATGACTCTCCATTCTGTTTTGTGGGAGTTATGAGTACGCCTGAACACAGCGCTCCACTGTACTGGGAGCTCCCATAGAACACAATGGAGAGAATACAACGCTCCCCTGTACTGGGAACTCCCATAGAACAGAATGCAGAACACAGCGCTCCCCTGTACTGGGAATTTCCATAGTAGACAGTGGAGAACACAGCGCCTCCTGTACTGGGAACTCCCATAGTACAGAATGGAGAACACAGCGCTTCCCTGTACTGGGAACTCTCATAGAGGAGAATGGAGAACACAGCGCACCCCTGTACTGGGAATTTCCATAGAGCACAGTGGAGAACACAGCGCCTCCTGTACTGGGAACTCCCATAGTACAGAATGGAGAACACAGCGCCTCCTGTACTGGGAACTCCCATAGAACACAATGGAGAGAATACAACGCTCCCCTGTACTGGGAACTCCCATAGAACAGAATGCAGAACACAGAGCTCCCCTGTACTGGGAATTTCCATAGAGCACAGTGGAGAACACAGCGCCTCCTGTACTGGGAACTCCCATAGTACAGAATGGAGAACACAGCGCTTCCCTGTACTGGGAACTCTCATAGAGGAGAATGGAGAACACAGAGCTCCCCTGTACTGGGAACTCCCACAGAACAGAATAGAGTCATTTGCAGGCCAGACCAGATCTCCATTCTAAGCTGATACTTTCAGCCCCATTACCCAAATAGGTGGGGGTCTCAGAGGTGGGACCTGCACCTATGACACTTTGACAGCGTATCCAGTTCATAAGGTGGGAACACCCCTTAAAGATTAAGCCTTCTGTTTTGGTCAACTTTTTTGTATTTTTGGCCATCATTGGACCTGAGCAATGACCTGAATTTGGGTCAAATTAGACTTTGACTACATTGATAACAACAAGAGAGTGATGAGCCGCCCCACAGATATTCCGCTTCTCTCCATACATTGAGACCCTTCCATCCCTCCTCTATCCGCCGCCGTCCTCATAGTGACACATTATATTTTCTTCTCTTACAAGTCGATTGTGAACCAAGCAGACAAGTCAGTCATTACATTTGTCCTTCTTAAAGACAAATATCCGGCGGAGACGACCTCCCCGCGCCCACGGCTCCCTCCTCCCTCCATGTTACTGTCTATTTAAGGGTAAAATATATCTATAAGTAGGGAGTATATTTCTCTGAAATTGCATATTGCGTGTTTGCACAGCAGGTTGCTTCCAATATATTCCTATTACGGGTCTCCATGTGCACTGGAGGCATAAATCCACACGGCTATAAAAGCACTGGAATATGGACGCCCGTCATCGATCAGCTCGGCGCGGCACCTGTCCTCCTCGCACGTGGCGGAATACAAAAGCGCCTCCCGTCAAGGCAAAAAATAATAGATGTTCTGCTGTATAAATAATCTTTACACTTTTTTGGCTTTGAAAAAAAAAAAAAAAGCGCGCTATCAGCAAGATGAAAGGAAAATGTGCTGCACTTGTACTAAATTTCCCAGGGGGTTATAAAACACAGTTTGGATTGGGAGGGCAATCGTGTCGGAGCAGCGCGCGCTATTGATGTTTGTCAGAGCGCCCATTCCTCCTGCCTTGTCCTGCAAAGTGAGAGCTCCTTAAGTGAAAAGTTACAAGTTTCTGGTTAAATTGAATTTCTCTCCTTTTTGTCTTACAATTTATTGTGCGGCTGCAATTTCTATAACTCGGTAAGAACTTGCTGCGGCATCATTTGTACGAGTGAAAGGCCATCCAATATCGAGCAGGTCTCCTTCCCGAGCAGCTGTTGCCGGCGCCTGAAGACGGATAGCTGGTGTCAGCCCTGTTTCATAACATCCCGCGCTCTGGATTGTTTTTTTCTTTTTTTTTTTTTTATGTTTCTTCTTATACTTGTTTCTTTCGTGAAATAAGATGGAGGTCGCAGAGCGAGAAGAAGCGGCCCGAGCTCTAAGGAGGGAGCAGAGCCGGGGCACAGAAAGTTCTGAGAATGTCTCACGTCAGCAGGAACTTTGTGTGGGAAGTTTTATTCGCTTGATACAATGTTGCAACAGATCGCTAATTGTCATTTGTTTATAAAGGATCAGGAATACGGTGGCTGGATTGGGATATTGGTTCAAGGTGTCCTGACCTGAATTTTTCCTGTAACCCTGTCCCTAACGATAACCTTGACCCTAGATAGTTGTTTGAGAAGTTTTAAAGGGCTTTTCCCAACTGGCTGTTTCAAAGAGCCTGCTCTTTCCCCCAGCTTCAGGCTCCCGCTTCCTGTTCAGGCTGTGGGCAGTTCTCCAGCTTCAGGTTCCCATTTCCTGTTCAGGCTGAGGGCGGTTCTACAGCTTTAGGCTTCCACTTCGTGTTCAGGCTGTGGGAGGTTCTACAGCTTCAGGCTCCCACTTCCTGTTCAGGCTGTGGGTGGTTCTACAGCTTCAGGCTCCCACTTCCTCTCAGGCTGTGGAAGGTTCTACAGCTTCAGGCTCCCACTTCCTGTACAGGGTGTGGGTGGTTCTATGGCTTCAGGCTCTCACTTCCTGTTCAGGCTAGGGGTGGTTCTACAGCTTCAGGCTCCGACTTCCTATTTTCTGTTCAGGCTGAGGGCAATTCTAGAGCTTTAAGCTTCCACTTCCTGTTCAGGGTGTGGGAGGTTCTACAGTTTCAGACTCCCACTTCTGGTTCAGGCTATTGGCAATCCTACAGCTTCAGGCTCCCACTTCCTACTCAGGATGTTGGCACTTCTACAGCTTCAGACTCCCACTTCCTATTCAGGCTGTGTGTGGTTCTACAGCTTCAGGCTCCCACTTCCTCTTCAAGCACTGGTTGGTTCTACAGCTTTCGGCTTTCTGTTCAGGCTGTGGGTGGTTCTACAGCTGCAGACTCCCACTTCCTGTTCAGGCTGCATGTGGTTTTACAGCTTCAGGCTCCCAATTCCTGGTCAGGCTGTGAGCAGTTCTACAGCTCTAACTGGAAGCAGAATCAGAACAGCAATGTGTTTGGAAATAGTCTTCACTTGTGGTAGGAATACCCCTTTAATGGGTAACCTACTAGTCTAGTAACTCAGTGCTCCCTTTACCCCCCAACTTTCAGGCTGACATCCTGTCCAATGTCACTTTCAGTTACTTCATCATACAATAGGGCCAATGATTTGGAAACTAGAAGTGACATTCAACGTCATGTCTGATGTAATCTCCTATCACTTTAACATAGGCCTGATATTTTGATATCCATCAGAGGCTTAACGTGAAGCGTCCTGGGCCCTGGTGCCAAGACTGAAATAGTGCCCCCCCCGTTACCAACTGTCTTTACAATACCAGTGTCCTCTTATGTGGCAGTAGGGCTTTTGGACCCCACCGGACCCGGTAGATGTTACCTTTGCACCCCCTATAGCTATGCCCCTGGTATCCATGATTGATGTCCGGTGTCAGTTCCAGTTACCATAACATTGGGACGATTGTAGAGTAACAGAAAGTGTGATTGGACAGGACGTCGGACCAGAAGTTAGGTCACAACGGGCTGTTGCATGACTGATCTGGTAAGTTAGACCAAAAACACCTTAACACCTTAAAAGGGTTTCCCTTATGACTAAATGCTTATCAGGTGGTAAAGTAGAAAAAACCCTCACCTTTTAATTTTGCTCCACTCCAGTGCCACCATTTTACCTGGTCGCCCGCTGGTGACGTCACGAACAACGGTCACATGATGCTGCAGCCAATCACACCCCAACCACCCAAACAACCCTAACTCCAATTTGGAGCTACCTCTTAAACAACCCTGATCCTAATTTACGGTTACGGTCAAGTTTTTGGTGATTTTTTTCCAAAAATTGATTTGCGCTGAGCAAAACCGAAACGCTCAGATTTGGGTCGGATTAGATTTCGACTCAATAATCTGAGAATCTCTGAGACAAAACCTGAGGCGACACTATAGAGGGAGCGCGCCGGGATTATTACTGGTACATGGAAGATGAGGGGTCGATGGCGGATCCTTCATTGAGTCTTGGAGCCCTCAGTACAGAACTTTATCTATGGGAGTGTAGGAAGCAGAATACGTTTTTTTGTGTGGTCTGTAAAAGTAGTGAAGAGCAGCTTCAAAGAGTATCTGTTGCTTTGAAGGATCCAACACATCCGTGATTTGCAAGGACACAATATTGATTTCAATGGTAACTGTGTAATGCTTCATTCTCCCTGAGGTTGCTCTGCGGGGCCCCTCACTTATCACTGATGATTGATGTAAAATGTACTGAGGGTAAAATCCACCGAGGAAAATACCTCCAAATATACGAAATCTGAAAAAATGTCTATGAAATCAGAGGTTCTGCTGTGGTCCCCGTTCCTACATGGGCGCTGCACTGCGGATCTGTATGGTTGTATGGAGCCATTATAGAGCCATTTGCATGAGTCTGGAGGAATAAGGGCTTTGTATATTCAGCTTCTGTCACAAAGCTGGTAGACTCCAAACAACAAGCAATGCAAGAAGTTCCCCAGCAGCCGCATGAGAAGCAATACAAGGTCTATCCATAAAAATATACTCCGCTATACCATTCACACAGACAGCGGAAGGAGGAAGACAGGTGCACGGTTTGATGAAGATACAATGTGGGTACATTCCAGGAATGTAATAGCAATAACTATCCCTTGCTAACTGTCCCTAAAGCTGTCCCTCAAAAGTTCGCCCTTTCCCTGCCCCGAACATCGGAGCCTCTATCCCTGGGGTAACCCTAATACCTTTCTCTCAAATATTTCCCTATGCTACAAAGCATTGGTGCGGTCTTACTTGGAATATGCTGTTCAGTTCTGGGCTCCAGTTTATAGAAGAGATGTAATGGAGCTAGAGAGAGTGCAAAGACGAGCAACCAAACTTATAAGGGGAATGGAGCATCTTAGTGAAAAGACGAGTAACCAAACTTATAAGGGGAATGGAGCATCTTAGTTATGAGGAGAGGTTAGTAGAATTGAACTTATTTAGTCTTGAGAAAAGACGACTTTGGGGGGGACATGATTAATTTATATAAATATATAAATGGTCCCTACAAAAAGTAGGAAAAATTATCTCATATAAAGCCACCTCAAAAGACAAGGGGACATTCCCTTCGACTAGAGAAAAAAGGATTCAATCTCCAGAGGAGAAGAGCGTTCTTCACTGTAAGAACTGTGAATCTGTGGACTAGCCGCCTGAGGAGCTGGTCACAGCAGGAACTGTAGAGAGTTTCAAGAAAGGCTTAGATAACTACCTGGAACTAAAGAATATTAATGTGTATGTGGCCATGTAAAGTCCTGGATCCTGGCTGGAGGAGGCTCTGGGGTCAGAGATATGGTCTCCACTGGAGCAGATTGGTTCTTGCCTTGTGGGTTTCAAAGTAATTAACCAGTGATGAGGTTGGGCTTAATGCCCTTATCTCCCTCCCTTCACCCACATTTTCCCCGCCCTTTTTTAAACTTGATGGACACTTGTCTTTTTTAAACTGTACTAACTATGTAACTATGTAACTAATACAGAAAGTGACTTCAGGACCCAGTGAGTTCCAGGAAGGGCCCAACAGAAACTAGACAGATACCAAGGGCGACATGTATGTATTTTGGTGCTCAAACGCCATGTTTTTCTGTGTGCATTAATAGTCTAGAATGCGCCTGACTGTACGGTCCTGTTCTCCTGCGGATCATAGATTTGGCGCCTTCTAGTTCCACTACGACAACTCTGGCTCAGGTAAACCCCTTGTACCTTGGTCTGCCTGTCCCAGCAGTAATGCGCCCAGTTCTATCGTCCTCCAGTCATAAATGTGTAGAACTAGACGGTTGGGGGTGTCACCCCCAGAAGGCCCCCAAATCTTACAAAGTGCCACTGGTGCCCGATAATGCACCTAATTTTGGAGTGTGCCTGCTCATACATCGAGAGAACAGGGCTGTGCCGGTTTTTGGGCTGAAAGGACACCAGAATACTAGCTCTGCCCCGGACATACATGTCGCCCTAAATCAATATTTCTGTAAAATGAAACAGTCCAAAACTAGATCAAATGAGACTGAGACAAGAAACAAGATGCTTCAGTCTGACACAACCAAATTGGCAATAGGCAAGACAGAACAATCCAACACAGCAGGATAAGACTGGATCCAAAATTCTACACTATGAACAGATCGCTATTTTCAGCTGAGCTTTGTAGAGATCTAATGAGCTCATGTGCACGGCCAGGTCAGCTGACTAGAAAGGATCCGGAGCAGTTGTCTTGTGACGGCTTCCATCGCCCCCATGTCTCCCAGGAAGTGATAAAACTGCCATCTTTAAACACCCTTCTGAATTGTTTATACAAAGTAGAATGGTGCAGTAACAATTACGCCCCCTAGTGGTCAAGTACCCTAGGGGGACTGAAAGCTGAAGCTTAAAAAAATAAAATAATAATAATAAAATAATAATCATAAAAATAATGTTTTAAAGTACAGATTCAACCTGCAGAATACAGGTAACTCATCATTTTTTTCACATTTCACCCCACAGAGAACTTGCTGGTTTCTCAGTATAGTCTATGATACGGTGACTGACACCATTAGAAAGTCCATCTTTTTCTGCAAAAATAAAAGCCCTCAAATATATATTTAGTGCAGAAATAAAAAAGTTATGGCTCTTGGAAGACGGGGAGGGAAAAACCTTATAGCCATATTGTTATGACCGGCTGCCCTTTCTCTGTGCCAGATCTTTGGTGTTTGTCCTGAGCATTTGCGCTACTTTGATTCCCAGGTTACAGACCTCGGCTCGACGTCTGGGACTTCTCTGTTTGTCTGCTGCCTGTCCTGACCATTTGCTAAGTTTGAGACTATGAAAGACCTCCGCCTGCCCTGACCTGTGATCTGACAGACTAAGCGCCAAGCCTGATCCTTCAAAACCTCGTCTGCACAACAGCTGACTGTCACGTATCTTAGGGCTGGTTAGGACCGACACCATAGAACGTCGGATATTGTGGATCGTCTGGGCCACCATGAGTGTAGATGATAAGGTGGAGACCACATCAGGGAGGGGAGTTAAGAGTGTCCAGTCTTCACCGGAGCCCCCAGGTCGCTGCCCCTGACATGTCTACTCACTGTGACAGTCGAATGGTAGGACAAGAACACCGGGTGCAGGCAGAGGTGGCGGCTCGGTCACAGTAGGTGTAGCTGTAGGCAGGTGGCAAGTAACAGCAACCATTGCACCAGACAGAGGTCAGGTTCTATGCAGGGCATCAATGAACTGATAAGGAACAGAGGCAGAAAGTTCCTTAAAGAGAACTTGTCACATAGTTTTTGCCCCCCTGGCTAAGGACAGAACAAGCCAGTGTCAGACCTGCTGTTTCCAGCGCTGTGTCCCTTATTCTGTAAGATGCTGTAGTTTTCATGTATTTAATGCTCAAATCTGCAGTTTTCAGCCAGAAGAGTAATTCGAAGAGTCCTTCAGAGTGCCAGTTTTTTTCAAACCCCGCCCACCTGAGGCTAGCCCCGCCCACCTCAACTGATAAACCTATTACTTTGAATAGGTAGAAACATGTGAATAACTGTCAATGGGCGGAGCTAGCCTTTGGTAGGTGGAGCTAACACCTGTTCATGAATAAGATTTGAGGGGTAAAAGCTCTAAAACTGCTGCATCTTACAGAATAAGGGGTACAGCGCTGGGAACAGCAGGTCTGACACTAGCTTGTGCTGTCCTCAGCAAGGGGGCCATCACCTAAGGCACAGGTTCCCTTTAAATAAGTGGAGGTGACATTGGTCAGGTAATTAGGACACTGTCCCTCTAAATTGCTGAGCGTGCATGCACATAACGCCACGGAGCAGGAGCAAGGACAGGTGAGTGGAATCTGCCAGCAGCTGCAGCCACCAGCCGTGACACCACAGCGGGGATAGGAGCCAGGAAGAGATGAATTTATACAGATGGAGGCAGCGGAGACTAAAGCAGGGGCACGTCCGCGTCCCGAAACAGAGGCCACGACGTGAAACATGACACTGACTACATCAGGGGTAGCAACCTAGCAGTTCCCTGCAGCAGAGTCCAAGCCCCTTGGTGGGGGTTGAGGGTGAAGAACAGGAGCTCCTTGGACTCCGCTCCTCGGCTTGGTCTACGCTTGTTTTGCACGCATGGATCCACCTCCTGACTGCTGAGCACTTTCAGGCGGCCACTGACGAAAATATGCTTTCCCGTTTTCAACCATACGACCATTATGTAAACCTATAAATACAAGGGCCAATCAAAGAGAATGGATACCATAAATACAAAGAATACCAAAAGAATTTGTATCCAATACAGTGATATAGAAATGTAAAAACAATACTTTATCACACCCAAATAAAAATGTACAACCAACTAATCCCACTGAAACATAATACTATACATCATACAGGTTATAACAGTATCAAAAAATCTCATAAATAAATACACAAACATCAGTTCAATACAT
This sequence comes from Phyllomedusa bahiana, assembly GCA_025379985.1. Lineage (NCBI taxonomy): Eukaryota > Metazoa > Chordata > Amphibia > Anura > Hylidae > Phyllomedusa > Phyllomedusa bahiana. The sequence goes on along the minus strand of JAODAL010006422.1, from coordinate 113,960 downwards.
CACAAAGGGTCAGCGGATTAGAGCGACCCTTGGTGATGTATTGAACTGATGTTTTTGTATTTATTTATGTGATTTTTTGATACTGTTATCCCCTGTATGATATATAGTATTATGTTTCAGTGGGATTAGTTGGTTGTACATTTTTTTATTTGGGTGTGATTTTGTCTGTTACTGTTATATATTTTTTATTGTTTATAATAAGATCTAATAAAGTATTGTTTTTGCATTTCTATACTATTATATTGGATACAATTTCTTTTGGTATTCATACGACCATTATGGATGCATTTGATGATGGAGATGGGCCCGACCCAATCTCCTTCATCTCCATCTGCTTCCAATGAATTCATTGCAGAATACAAAGTGGGATTTTGCTGCTAAATGTGGGAATTATTCAACAAACTCTCAACTTTTGTTTCAATATGTTGAGTAATTTTAGTGAGAAAACTGTCAGTCTTGTTACATAAAACAGACAGCAGGCCGGTCAGGGCCTTTCCTCACTTCCGTAGTGTGTGAGTAAATACGCGGCGGTGTCTGGCGCTTCTTACCAGACTTGTTCTGTCGGTGACACTTAATTGTTCGGAGTGAGAGAAGCATATGGCAGACTCTTCACAGCCACAAGCATTCCTCGTGAATTGGTCTAAAATTGGTATTTTATACAACAGCCAGGCTTCGGGGTCTATCATCTCATGTATGAGCATATCTCCAATACAAGGCAAATGCTGTGCAGGACTTAAAGGGGATGTGTCGCTTCTTTAGTTCGGCTGATTCATACTGCTCTCAGCTTCTCAACTCTAGATATGCAGGGGCGTTTCTTCCCCTCCCAGCTGGGTGACATCATCCCCCCTTCACTGTTCATGCTGGCTCCCGAGACTCCCCCCTTCCCTTTCTTAGTCCACATGTCACTGTGTCTCTCCCTATCAGTCTTATTTTGTAAAAGCTGTATTCATACCACAGGCTGCATTCAATCTAAACTGAGCACTGATCTCTTCTCCTCTCACAGCTGGAGATTTGTTACAGTTGAATCCAGCTTTCTATGAACCGCACAGATCTCCCTTCTATGCAGGAGAGGCAGGGATCGATACACAATTGTGCTGTTTCTTGATTGTAAGTGTAATTCTGTTTCTTCTGGCTGTGCAGAGTGAAAACGTGCCAGTCCCTTACTTTGAGTGAAAGGCAGGAATGCAAGCTCCATGAATATAGCCGACCGGGGGCTGAACAGAATGTAAATGAGCTCTCAGCTAGTGAAATGCAAGGAGGAGGGATCAGACCAGCACTGGAGATCAGTGTAAGCAGAAATAGAATATAAGGGATCCTGTGTTAACAAGACAGCTCTGCTAATGAAATCTAATTGCTAAGTCGCGTGTATTCTGTGTCTGCTTATTCTGACGACCATTCAATGAAATGCTCCAACCAGTTTAAAGGGGTATTCCGGCATACAAAACTGAATTTCTATTGAAAGTGTGCAGTAAAAAGTTAAAATCTTAACTATATATTACTTAAAGGGATTTTCTCACCATGCAGTTTCAAAGAGTCACAACCAGCTTCATACTCACACTTCCAGTTCAGGCTGTGGTTGGTTCTACAGCTTCATACTCACACTTCCAGTTCAGGCTGTGGGTGGTTCTACAGCTTCATACACTTCCAGTTCAGGCTGTCGGTGGTTCTACAGCTTCATACTCACACTTTCAGTTCAGGCTGTGGGCGGTTCTACAGCTTCATACTCACACTTCCAGTTTAGCTGTGGGTGGTACTACAGCTTCATACTCACACTTCCAGTTCAGGCTGTGGGTGGTTCTACAAGTTCATACTCACACTTCCAGTTCAGGTTGTGGGTGGTTCTACAACTTTAGGCTCTGTCTTCCTGTCCAGGTTGTGGGTGGTTCTACAGCTTCAGGCTCCCATTTCCTGTTCATGCTGTGGGTGGTTCTACAGCTTCAGATTTCTATTTCCTGTTTCGACTGTGGGTGGTTCTACAGCTTCAGGCTCCCTCTTCTTCTTCCCGATGGAATTGGTGGAACCTTGGTTTTTCCCGATGGAAGTGATGGAACCTCGTTAATTTCTTATGGAAGTGATGGAACTTCGGTCATTCACGATGGAAGTGATGAAAACTTGGACATTCCCACAGGATGTAGCAGAACCTCAGTCATTCCTGATGTAAATGAAGGGACCTCAGCCTTCGTGATAGAAGCAACGGAACTTTGGTCATTCCTGACACAAGAGACGGAACCTCGGTTATTTCCGATGGAAGCATGACGGAAACGCTGTTATTCTACATGGAAGTGATGGAACCTTGGTCATTCCCGATAAAAGAGATTGTGGCTCAGTCATTCTCTTTGGAAGGGACAGAACCTCTGTCATACTTGAAGCAAGTGACACAACTTTGGGCAATCCTGATGGAAGGGACAGAACCTTGGTGGAAGTGATGGAACCTCGTTCATTCATGATGGAAGCAACAGAACTTCAGTCATTCCCAAAAGACGCAATGGAACCTTGGCCATTCACGACAGAAGCTACAGAATCTCAGTCATTCCCGGTGGAAGCAATGAAACCATGGTCATTCTTGATGAGAGCAGCAGAACCTCAGTAATTCCTGATAGAAGTAATGGAATCTTGGTCATTCCCATTGGAAGCAACCGGACGTTGGTCATTCACAATAGAAGTGATGGAACCTCTGTCTTTCTTGTTGAAAGAGACAGAACATCAGTCATTCCTGATAGAAATAATTCAACCTCACTCATTCCTGATGGAAGCAATGGAACTTTGGTCATTCCTGAACGAAGTGAAAAAACCTTGGTCATCCCCAACAGAAGCAACAGAACCTCAGTCATTCCTAATGAGAGCATCAGAACCTCATCATTACCAATGAAAGTGATGGAAATTTGGTCATTTCTGATGGAAGTGACTGAGGCTCGGACATTCCTGATGGAAACAATGGAACCTTGGTCATTCCTGACACAAGCGACAGAACCTTAGTCATTCCCAATTTAAGTAATAGAAATTCAGTCATTCTTGATCAAAGCGTCGGGACCTCGGTCATTCTTAATGGAAGCAACAAAACCTTGGTCATTTCCAATAATAGCGATGGAACCTCCATCTTTCATGATGGAACCTCAGTCATTCACAATGGTCACAATTGCTTCCATCGGGAACCTTGGTCACAATGGAAGCAATAGAACTTTGGTTATTTACGGTGGAAGCGACAGAACCTCGGTCATTCACAATGGAAGCTTCAGAACCTCAGTCATTCCAATAGAAATGAAAGAACCTTGGTCACTCCCGATGGAAGCTACAGACCCTGGGTCATTCCTGATAGAAGCAATGAAATCTCGGTCATTCCCATTGGAAGCAACCGAACATCGGTCATTCCCAATAGAAGTGATGGAACCTCTGTCTTTCTTGTTGAAAGTGACAGAACATCAGTCATTCCTGATAGAAATAACTCAACCTCGCTCATTCGTGATGGAAGCAAAGGGACATTGGTCATTCCTGAAGGAAGTGATAAAACCTTGGTCATTCCCAAAAGAAGCAACGGAACCTCAGTCATTCCTAATGGGAGAATAAGAACCTCATCATTGTCAATGAAAGGGATGGAAATTTGTTCATTTCTGATGGAAGTGACTGAACCTCGGTCATTCCTGATGGAAACAATGAAACCTTGGTCATTCCTGACACAAGCGACGGAACCGTGGTCCTTCCCAATGGAAGTAATAGAAATTCAGTCATTCTTGATCAAAGCGTCGGAACCTCGGTCATTCTTATTGGAAGCAATAAAACCTTGGTCATTTCCAATCTCTCATGATGGAACCTCGGCCATTTACAATGGAAGCAATAGAAGCTTGGTTATTTATGATGGAAGCGACAGAACCTCGGTCATTCCAAATGGAAGTGTCGGAACCTCAGTCATTCCGATAGAATTGACAGAACCTTGGTCACTGCCGATGGAAGCTACAGATCCCAGGTCATACCTGATAGAAGCAATGGAGACTCGGTCATTTCCATTGGAAGCAACTAAACATCGGTCATTCCCAATAGAAGTGATGGAACCTCTGTCTTTCTTGTTGAAAGTGACAAAACATCAGCCATTCCTGATTGAAATAACGCAACCTTGCTCATTCCTGATGGAAGTAATGGAACTTCGGTTATTCCTGAACGAAGTGACAAAACCTTGGTCATTCCCAAAAGAAGCAAAGGAACCTCATTCGTAATGGGAGCATCAGAACCTCATCATTACCAATGAAAGTGACTGAAACTCGGTCGTTCCTGATGGAAACAATGGAACCTTGGTCATTGCTTACACAAGCGACGGAACCTTGGTCATTCCTAATTGAAGTAATAGAAATTCAGTCATTCTTGATCGAAGCGTTGGAACCTCGGTCATTTTTAATGGAAGCAACAAAACCTTGGTCATTTCCAACAATAGCGAAGGAACCTCCATCTTTCATGATGGAACCTTGGTCATTCCAAATGGAAGCAATAGAACCTTGGTCATTCCAAATGGAAGCAATAGAACCTTGGTCATTCCAAATGGAAGTGCCGGAACCTCAGTCATTCTGATAGAAACGACAGAACCTTGATCACTCCCGATGGAACCTCTGGACCCCGGGTCATTCCTGATAGAAGCAATGGAAACTCGATCATTCCCAATGGAAGCAACAGAACCTTGTTCATTCCTGACAGCAGCTGCCGAACTTCAGTTGTTCCTGATGAAAGTGACAAAACCTCTGACACTGATGTGATTCAGACCTTAGCAGTTATAGCTTTTTTGCGTATTTTTTTATGTTTTGGGTTCCCTTTTTATTTCATTTTTTTTTGGTTTTTTCTGATAAAAAGGGGCAGATGGGGGTTTAGAAAAAGAGGGTGGAGGGTTTCTGCAAAGTAAAAGGCCCTAAGGCTGTTATTTATTTTTTTATAATATAAAAAGGGGGTGCGTTATATTGGGGACAGTTTTGGACCCGGGTCGTATTTTTTTATGTTTTTGGGGAGTCTTTTAATGGAGTGCTTGGAGGGGTTCCCCTAATCAGCCCAGGCAATGAGGGGGCCCATTTTCCATTTAATTGTGTTACCGGAATGGGAAAAATGGTTAAAACCCGACCGGGGTGGGATTCTTTTCCGTAAACCCAAGTCTTTCTGGGGCCCTTTGGGGCCCTTAAATGGGTTTTTTTCATTGTGAACCCGGGTTGGGTTTTGCAGCAAAAGGTTTCCAGAAAAACGATTTAAACCCTGCTTTTGGTCCGCCACTTTTGGTTATCTTGTTTTGTTTTTAAATGAGTTAAAATGAGGGGATTTAAAGGAAACCCAAGGCAAATGGGGAACTTAATTTTTTTTTAAACCCTTTCCCTCCCGGGGGTTTTTTAAAACCTACCCCCCCTTTTTTTTTAACCAGGTCTTTTTTTTTTTAATACCCCCAGGGGTTTTTGGTTTGTTATAAAGCTTTTTCCTGCTACTAAAGGAGACATTTCCCGGTACCCCAACGTTTGTTTTTTTTTTTTACTTTGAACCTTAAAAAAAATTTTTGAGCCATTTTCAGATTAAATAAACTTGTGTACCCCAAAAATTAGGCAACATTTTAAATTAGGCAATAAATATGCTGTGCCCCTTTGCCATAACGCCAATTTGTGCAAAAATAGGCCCCATAGAAAATATTACAAGTGTATTTGTTCGTGAAATACCATAAAAATTAAAAGGGTGTTGTGTTAGGCTCAAAATAAATTTATTACAAGTTTTATGTGTTGGGGTGAAATTTTTCCAATTTGATATTTACACTTGTAATTTTATGTGTTTAATGGGGTTTTTAAATACTACCTTGTTTTAAAGTGATATGCCCCAAAAAACATTCATTGTAATTTAAAGGGGGATATGCCCCTTAAACACTTTCATTTTTAATATTAGGGGAATGAAACCCAAAACCCCCAAAAAAAAGTTAAATTTTAATTTAGGGGGTATGCAATAAACATAATCATTTGGGTTTTATTATTTTGTTTAGGGGCCCTAACACTTAACTTTGAAATTATTTTGGAATATGCACCCCCAACCATTAAAACTTTTAAATTAAGGGATATGTTTAAAAAAATACATTGAATATTATGGGTTTTTGAAACCTAAAAATTTTAAAGGGGGTAATATTTGGGTATGAACCAAAACTTTTAAAACTTGTTTTATTTTGTGTTTTGCCCCTTAACAATACACTTGTAATATTAGGGGAATGCTCCTAAACAATACCCTTTTGAAATATTATTTGATTTGCCCCTTTAAAAAATTTACACTTGTAATATTTTTGGGATAGAACCCAAAAACACTTTACACTTGTAATATCAGTGATAGCACCTAACCACCCCTTTGAATATTTTATTTTTTGCCCTAAACAACATTGTAATATTATTTGTATAACCCAAAAAAACCCCTTTAAAAAACCTTTTAATTTTAAATGTGATATCCCAAAACACTTTAAACTTGTAATATTATGTGATATGCCCTAAAACATACAATTGGGAAATTTTTTTGGGATATGCCCCTAAAAAATTTTAACCATTGAAATATTATGTGATATGAAACCCAAAAACACATCCCAATTGTAAAAATTATATGATTTGCACCTTTAAAACCCCCTACCCCTGAAAATATCTTGGTTTATGCCCCAAAATTTTTTTCACTTGTAATTTTGGGGATATGACCTAACACATACCTTTTTAAAAATTATGTGTTTTGACCCAAACCCACATAAAACTTGTAATTTTTTTGGGGATATGAACCTAAAAATACATTTGGGAAATTTTTTATGTGATTTAGACCCTAAAAAAATTTACACTTGTAATATTCTGTGATAGGACCTAAAACATACCTTGAAATTTATTATGGGGATATGACCCTTTCCCCTCCACCTTGTAATATTTTATAAAAGGGCGCCCCCAAAACTTTTACACTTGAAAATATTATGGGATATGAGCCAAAACCCAATCACTTTTTAATATTATGTGTTATGCCCCTTTAAAAAATTAACTTGTAATATTATGTGATATGGGGCCTAAAAAATTACACTTGTAATATTTTGGGATATGCCCCTAAAAAACATACATTGAAATTTTAGGGTTGATTTTAAAGCCTAAACTACACTTGAAAATTTATGGGTTATGAAACTAAACAACACTTGAAATATTTTATGATTGCCCCTAACCATAAAATTGTAATATTAGGTGATAGCAACCTTTAACACATACACTTGTAATATTAGGGGTTTATGCCACAAAACCTTTTTAACTTGTAATATTATGGGTTATGCACCTAACACATCCCTTTTGTATTTTAATGTTTTTGCGCTAAAACATCACTTGTAATATTATTTTGAAATGACCCTAACACTTTACCTTGTAATTTTAATGTGTAGCCCCCTAAAAAATAAACCAGAGGGGGGTCGGACGGGGGGGCCCCAGCCCGGGAGGGGGGCCCCCAAAGACTGGGCGCCAAACCCCGGGCAAGTGTAGGGGAAAGTTGGGGGCGTTTTGTGCGGGATGTTGGGCACAGCGCGCGCGGGTGTTTTTTTTGGCGCGTTGATTTGCGCCGTTTGTGACTTTGCAAGAGGAGGGACCCCGGGGAAAGGGGGGGCGGGGATATAAAAACCCCGCCCCGGGCCCCCCCGCCCCCCCCCCCCCCCCCCCCCCCCCCCCCCCCCCCCCCCCCGGGGGAGCTTTCCCGGGCCCACGAGAAAATCTTAGTGAGTCTCTGTGGTGGGGCGTTAGCAAGTTAGGGCAATGGTTTTCATTTTCAAATGGGCTTTTTTGGGCCAGCTAAAGGAGAGCTGCTGGAGCCCGGGGGGACATTTTTTGGTTCCGGGGAGCAGGTGCAGGTAGCTTTGGGGGGTTGGGGGGGGGGCCTTACCTCCTCCCTCCCCCGGGGGATGTTGTGGGGCTCCAGGCCCCCCAAAGTCCCCGGGCCTAGACCCCCAAAATCGTCTGGGGCCCGGACGTTCCCCCCAGGGGCCCGCGTGCGCCTTTCAGACCCCTCGGGGCCCTTTTGGGGCCCGAGAGGAGGGGGGGGCGGGGCTGGGGAACCCCCCCGCTCGGTCGGGGTTGGGGGAATTCAGAGAAGGGCGGGGGCGGGTCCCAGCGGAGCACGGCAGGGGGCTTTTAAGGTACTGGGGGGCGGCTTTTGGCGGGGGCTCTTTTCGTCGGGGGTTTTCGGTGGTTTGGGGGGCGAGGGTTTGGCGAATTTCCCCGGTCGGGCCGTCGGGGACATCGCAGTTGGGAGGGGTTTCGGTCGGGGGCCCTTTCGGGGGGGGGGGTTCTTTTTGGGTTTAGCGGGGGCGTTGTGGGTTTCCGGCGCGGGTTTCGCGGGAGGGGGAGGGAAACCAGCACCAGTTTGGCTTGGGGTTGAAGAGGGGAAATCAGGGATCACGTCGTCCCCAAATAGGGTTGACGGTCCGTTTGGGTTTTGGGGGCCAGGGGGAAAAGTGGAGACAGCGGATGCGGGGGGGAGCAGGGATGGGGGAGGGAGGGGAGGGGAGTGTGGGGTCAGGGAACGGGTTGTGACGGCTGGCGGGTCACGCTCCCTTTGCCCCTGGGGATTTTCAAGGTTTGGTGTCTTTTTTTGTATCCCCCGGGGGAGTTGGGAAGGGGTTAGGGCTAAAACCAGGACCCATTTCTTTGCCCCCCGGCGCAGGATTGGAAGTTTTGGGGGGGGTTTTTAGGGGTTTATGCCCCGGGGGTTCCCCGGGGCCTAGGGGGCCGGGGGGTTTCGGGTATGCCAGTGTGGCCCCTGGGGGGTTGCTGTGATTTTCGGGGGGGGGGAATTTCCCCCCTTTTTTGGGAAAGGGGGGTCGATCTTTTGGGGCGAGAGGGGTTTTTGGGGTGTCGATTCAGGGGATTTGGAAAGGTGGATAGGTGCGACTGGATAAATTGGGGAGGGGTGGGGGTTTATGTTTGTTTTGGGGGCCCAAATTGGGGGCCCCACGGGAAAAAAGGGGGTTTAAAGAAAAAAAGATATGGCGGTTGAGTACGTGGGAAATTTTTTTCTCTCCTCCCTCGGGGAAATTTTTTAATCTGGAAAAAGGGAAAAAAAGGGATTTTGGGGAAGAAGGAGGAAGGGGAGAAAAAGGGAGGTGGGGTTTTCCCCCCCAAAACTTTTCAGAATTGGTTCCCAGGCATTTGCGATTTTGGCCAGTGTGATTGGGGGGAAAAGGTTCCCCCAAAATTGTTCCGGGTTGTTTGTTACAGGGAAAGGGAAATTTGGGGAGAAGCTTATAGGGTTTATGGGGGCCCAGGCTTGGCTTCGATACGAGGGGAAGGCCAGTTTCGCAAGGGAAAGGGGGTTCGTCCTTCCTTACATGGGACCTTTAAGTTTTAGGATTTTGGGGCAAAAGGGTTAGGGCACCGGGGGGTATGGGCATTCCTTTCAGGGAGGGCCGGGGGGTTGGGGCAGTATGGGGGGGGCCGGTTTTGGGGAAATTGGCTGGACTCAACGGGGGAATTTAAGAATGGTGTTGCTGGCAATTCAATGAAAACCCAGTTTTAGTTTGGGGGGGGCAGTTGTCGTTTTAAAAGAAATTTTTGTTGGGCTTGCAGTGGGGGACCTCGACGGACCCATCCAAGTGTTCCCGGCGGGGGAAAAAGGGAAGGTTCGGGCGCTGCGCGGGGGGGACCCCCGGGTAGGGGTGGCCCCCGGATGGTGCCTTATCTAAATAGGTACCCGGATCAGCGGGCGGGTTGTTGCGGGCGGGGGGTTTTTCATTTTGGGCTTTAAAGTTTTTCCGCCCCCGGAAAATAAAGTGCCGTTTTGTTAAAGAATTTAAAAATTTTGCCGTGCTTAAGGGAAGTGGTTTCGGAGAAGCGGGGCGAAGGAGGTTCGGGGTGGGCGGGTGGCTGGTCCTTTTGCGGAAAGTCCCGGGTTTCTGGGTTGTGGTCCCCCCTTTTGGGGGGGTTTCCCCAAGAAGGGAACCCAAAAAAAATTTTCCCGTTTTTTTCACCATTGTCTTTCCCCAAAAGGTTTCCCCAAGAAATTTTTTTGGGATTAAACCCGGCCCCTTGTGCCGGTCGAATACCGGTTTTCGTGGGGTTTTTCGCGGGCCCGGGGTATTTGGGGGGGGCCCTTATGGCTAGACTGAAAATTGGTGGCTTTCGGTTTTTTTACCGGTTCTTTCGGATAGTGTGGGTTTGCTGGGGTGTCTTTGGGGAGGGGGAATTTTTTGCGGTTTGGGGGGTTGCCGATGGGATGCGCCTTTCTTGTTCTTATTTTTGAGCTTTTTAGCCCCCTTTTTGGGGATTGGGGTGGGTGGGGACGTTTTTCTGGGGTTTCATCCATTTTCCATTATTGGATGATTTTTTCTGGGGTTGGGGGTTTGGATTTGGGGGTTTTTGTGGGTCGCTGCTGGCTAACATCCCAATGGGTGTGGGCCCCTTTTTGGGGTTCCCTTTTGGTTCCAGTTTAAGACGGGGGGGTTTTTACCACGCTGAATTTTTTTTGGGGATCCAGATAGATAGGAGGAATGGATTGCGGGTTTGGGGTGTAGAAGTTGGGGGTCTTTAAAAAAGGGGGGGGTTTAAGGGTTTTGAAAATTGGGAAGAAGATCAAGTTGGGGGGTTTTGCAACCCTTTGTTGGGGAAAATTGAATTCCGCCTGTGGGCCATTACCCCGGGGGCGGGTTTTTTTGTCGCGGGTTCGGGGGGGGCCCACTTGGGGGGGGTTTTTTGGGGCCCGAATCATTTTTATCGGGTTTAAAATTTTGGTTTGAAGGAAGGACCTTAGAGTATGGCGCCCCTTTTTTGGGGAGGCGTTTACAATGGTCCGGTCCATGTATTGGGGGGAAAGGATTGAGAAACCCAGGACATTGGGGTTTTTTTCGGATGGGGGAGGGGGGGTGGGGGTATGGGGCATTTTCCCAAGGGAAAGAGTGGAGTGGGGGGTTGGGCCACCCCAGTTGGGGTTGGGAGTGGGGTGTTTTGGGGGAATTTGGCGCTGCTGGAGCTCTTCCCCGGATTGTATTGCGGTGGAGATTTGGGGGGAAAAAATGCGGAAAAAGGGAAAGTCAGGTTCCATTGCGATAATTTGGGGGTGGTGCGGGAAATTAACTGGGCTGTGGTTTTCCTTCCCTTGGGGTTTGGATTTGCTTCGGGGCTAGTTTTCCCCTGTGGGTGTGAACTTGGGGTTTGGGGGCGGTTCACTTGCCGGGGGTGAAAGATTTGGCTGACGCTTTCCGTTCCGGGTGGCAGCGGTTTCCCGGGCCCCTGGCTCCAGATGCAGGGGCCCCTTGGGTTTTTGGGAGTGCCCCGGGAAAACTGTGGAATGGGGGAAAGGGCCCGGCGGAGAAAATTTTCGGTCGCCCGTAGTTGGGGGACGTGGGATTCGTTTTCGGCCGCGTGGGTTTTGTGGGAGCGTTGGGTGGGGGGCCTGGGAAAAATTTTGGGTTCGGAGGGGTGAGGGTTTGGGCCCCCTTTTGCTTTTTTGGCCTTTACGGGTTAACGGGGTGGGGGTGGTGTCTAAGTTTTCTGGGTTTGGGTTTCCGGGGGACTTGCCTTTGGTTTTAAAGGCCGGGGGAATTGAGGGATGTAAACGAAGTCTTTTTGGGGCACGCGGCACAAAAGGGGGTTTAAAAGGGGGGGCACGTCTAAACCCGGAGGGGAGGCGCCCGGGTTTGGTGTTTCGGGTTTTGCTGGGGGTTTGGGCTCGGTCGGGGTGGCGTGTGTTCGTGGGGTTTGGGAGGTGGAGTTTTTTGGCTAGCCTTCTCATTGGCTTTTCTTTGGAGCATTGGTATTGGGAATTATTTTCTCCTGGGAAAAAGGGGTTTGGCGGGGGGGTTTTGCCCCAAATTTGAAGAGGGCAGCTTCGGGGGAAGAGGTGGGGAAACTGTGGATTAAAAAATAAAAAACGGACCAAAGGGGCGGGGCAAAAGGGGTTTAAATTTGGGTGCGGCCCAAAGGGGCGGGGATGCCCCCGTGGCGGTTTTTGGGGCCAATCCCGGAAAGGCGGGGTGCGGAAATGCCCGGGCCCATTTTTGGTTTAAATGGGGAACGGGTTTTTTGTCTGGGTTTCCCAAATTTTCCAGTCGGTTTTCCGGCTTTTCCCTGTCGGTTTGGGTTGGCCTTTCCCGTTCCCCTTCCCACTCTTTTCGTATGGGGGGGCCCAGGAGGCGGCTAGGTTTGGGCGGGGATTCTTTGGGCCCCTTAAGGAGAATAGGCAGGTGGGAGTCGGTCTTTTCCCGGTTTTACTTTCCGGCCATTTTAGCTAAAGGCCCTCAGGGTTTTTAAAAGGGGGAGAGGGGGTAGGTTCGGGGGAAAGCTACATTTTGGGGCTGGCGGTTTTCCCTTTTTGGTGGGGGTTGGGTTGTTATTTTTTAAATTTAAACTTTGTTTGTGTTGCAGGGGTTTCCCCGGTTTGGGGTTTGGATTTGGGGCATCGTTTGTTGCATTGGGGGGCGCAGCCGCTGCGTTTGAGAGCAAGGGGTCTCCGTTGGGCATCCCGAGTGAAGGGCGCCCAGTACGGTGGATCGGCGGGGCTTTGGTAGGGGTTTGGGAAAACCGGGTTTTTGCCGGGGGGTTCCCAGGAGTATGCCGGGGGGAAACCGCCCTCCGGAGGTCGTGGTTTTTCAGGGGTTGGGGGGAATAAAATTTTGGGGAAACTCCCCCGATAAAGGGGTTGATTAGAGATATTAAAGGGTACAAATTTGTTTGTTTTTTGGGGGCATTCCCCGGGTTTGATAAGGGTTTTGGGTGGACAGGTTTTGGGCGGTGGTCGTGGCGTCAGGGGGGTTTTTTTTTTCGGGTCAGGGGGTTTAACCGAGCGGGGGTTAAAATTTAAATTTACTTTTCCCTTTTTTTTACAAACCCCGAAAAACGGGGGTTTTTTTTTCCCAAAAAACAAAAAACCCCCCAAACCCCCAAACCCCAAAAAAAAAATTTTTAAAAAAAAAAAAAAAAAAAAAAAAAAAAAAAAAAAAAAAAAAAAAAAAGGGCGAGGGGGCCCACCGATGCGGGTGGGGTTTTTGGATTTGTGGGTTTTTAAGTGCCCGGGAAGGTGTAGAGAGAGCTTTGGGGGCTGGTAGGGGGGGGGCCCCCCCCCCCCCCCTTCAAAAGGGGGTTCTTGGGGCCCTTGCTGGGGGGGGGTTTGGGGGGTCCTTGGGTAAAGTGAAAAAAATTTGGGGGGGGAGGCAGGTTTGCTTTTCCAAAATTGGGGAATTGCCCGGGGTTGGCAAAAAGGTTGGGGGCCGCAGGGCATGGCCCTTGGGAGCAGGGGAACCCGGGGTTTAACCCCCTGAGGGGTGTGGTGCCCGGGGGCTTGGGTGTGGTGAGGGAAAGTCTGTTTGTTGGAGTATGGTCGCCGGGTTGGTGGGGGTTAGGTAACTCCAAGGCCCTACCCCCCAAGTGTTAACCGGGGTCAAATTGGGTTGGGGGGGGCTTTTTCTTTCGTGTTTAATGTTTTTTTAGGGAAATTGTTATGTTAATAAAATGGTGTTGGGCCAATACATAAGCTAGTCTCGGTATTTTTGGGGGAAAATGGTGGGTGGATGGTGGGGCGGGGTAGGTGCTGCAAGGGTCATGTAATATTATATGTTTATCCCCAAAAATACATTGATTTTGGATAGAGTAACACATACATTGTAATATTGGGGGAAATTGGTAAACAACACTTGTAATATTAGGGGGTATGACCTAACACTACACTTGTAATATTATATGATATGAAACCAAAACACATACACTTGTAATTTATATGATATGCCCTAAACATACACTTGAAATATTATATGTATGCACCTAACACTCACTTGAAAATTTTTTGTGTATGCCCCTTTTAACCATACATTGAAATTTTTAGGGGAATGCTCCAAAACCCCATCATTGAAATATTTGGGATATGAGCTAACACATACAATTGTAATTTATGGGATATGCACCTAAAAATCCTTGAAATTTTGGTGACCTAAAAATTTAAACCTTGTAATATTTGTGATATGCCCCTTAAACAATCCTTGTAATATTAGGGGATATGCACCTTTACACTCATTTGTAATTAGGGATATGCACCAAAACACTTTTAACTTGAAATTTATTTATGATTGCGCCTAACACTAAATTGAAATTTATGTGTTTGGGCCCTAAGCAACCTTGTAATATTGTGTATGACCTAACACATACCCTGTAATATTAGTGTTGACCCTAACGTTACATTGTAATTTATGGGATATGCACCTAACACATCCCTTGTAAATAGGGATATGCCCTAAACATACACGGTAATATTTATGATATGCGCTAACCATACATTTGTAATTTATTGATTGCCCCAACACTACACTGTAATTTTTTGGATATGGCCTAAAAATCACTTGTAATTTATATGTTTTGCCCCTAAACACATAACTTGTAATTTATTGATATGTATTAACCATACATTGAAATTTTATTGATATGCACCTAAACCTCCCCTTTATATTATGTTTATGACAACACAACATTTGAAATATTATGTGTATGCCCCTACCATCACTTTTTAAATTATATGAAAATGCACCTAACAAAACTTGTAATTTTATGTGTTTTACCCTTTAACATACACTTTAAATATTATGTGATATACATAACCATACCTTGTAATATTATGTGTTTTCCCCTAACAACATTGTAATATTATGTGATATGGAAACACTACACTTGTAATATTTATGATATGCACCTAACAAATACACTTGTAATATTATGTGATATGCACTAAAACATACACCTGTAATATTAAGGGATATGCTCCTAAACACATAACCTGTAATATTAAGGGATATGCTCTAACACATACACTCGTACTATTATGTTGATAATGCTCTAAACACATACACTTGTAATATTATGTGTGTGATATGCTCCTAAGGCTATGTTCACACGACTTATTTCGGGGCGTATTTACGGACGTATTTACGTCTGCAAATACGTCCCGAAATATGTTTGAAATACGTGTCACAAAGTGTGTCGCGTATTTCGCGTTGTAAATACAATTCCCTTCTGTACTATGAGGATTTACGTTGCGAATTACGCCTCAATATGTGACAAGAGGAGCTTAATGTTTACGACTCGAAATTTACGGACGTCTTTATTGCCCGTATATACGTTTGCGAAATATCGCCTCGTGTGAACGACGAGGCGTATTTTACATGGGATAACAATGCTACTCTATTGGTTCATTATTTGCTCCGTATTTCGGGATCGTATTTGCGACGTAATTACGTCCGTAAATACGCCCCGAAATAAGCCGTGTGAACATAGCCTAAACACATCACTTGTAATATTTATGATATGCGCCTAACACTACACTTGTAATATTATGTGATATGCACCTCACACATTCACTTGTATTATTATGTTGATACGCACCTAACACATTCATTGTAATTATTTTTGTGTTATGCACCTAACACATACATGTCACGGGTGGCCCGCGACCCCCTCCCGGGTCGCGGGCAACACCCAGTGGTCGCCGCACGGAGCGGCACCGCTTCCCGCTTGACGGGCGCTGGGCGCCGGCTCACCCGGCCGGCCCGTCTCCTCCTTACTTACCGGCCGCGCTCCTGTTGCGGTCTCAGCCTCCCGGCTCGCGCGTCCCCCGCACACTAAGGGCGCGCGCACGCCGCACTGTGAGATTTTAAAGGGCAGTGCACGGTACATTGGCTATTGCCGGTCACTGCCCTTATTAAAGGCCTGTCCCTTCTGGGGCCAGTTGCCAGATATTTAGTGCCATTCAGCTATTGTGGAAAGGTTACTAGCCTTGTCCATGACTTACCGTGTACCGTTACCATTAGCTTCCGTTCCTCGACCAGCATCTTGCCGCCTGCCCTGACTTTGCGCCTTTCCCAACGAACAACGTACTGTGCGCCTGCCCTGACCTTCTGATGTTCCCGACTCGAGCCTTGCCTGACGATTCTGCACCTCGTTTACCTCGAGCTGCCACCGCATGAAGTCACGTCAGGTAGGTAAACGACTGGATAGTCTTCCGCCGCAGAGTCATCCCGCTTTGCGGCGGGCTCTGGTTGGAAAAACCGGAGCTACTTAGATTCGTTTCCCTGGCGTGGCTTACACCATCGTTTGCGCGTGTCAAGTGGGATTCCCACTCTAACGTTGGGTACGAGACAGTAAGATCCGGGACCATGGATCCCGCCAAGGTGCCTCTGCGTTGCCGATGACCTCACGCCCATTGTGGCTCTGCAGTCTCAACAGCTCTTCAGCAGCCTGAACTAGCCATCTCTCGCTGATGCAGCAGCTCCAGGCGTTCAGCAGCAACACCCGCTCCGTGGCTCCGCTGCTCCCAGGCTCCGGCTCCGACCCGCTGGTACACGGCTCTCGTCTCATCTATGCCGACCAATTCGATCGGGGGACTCTAAGGGACCTGCAGGGGCTTTATCAGCCAATGGCTCCTGCATATTGGTTAATGGGCACAATTCCTTACGAACGGTCTAAGGTGGCGTTCGTGCTAAGCCTTCTTCGGGAAAGCCCTGGCTTGGGCTATCCCCCTCTGGGACTGGAGATCGGGTCACAGCTAACCTGGCTTTATTCCTCACCGTGTTCAGTGAGCGTTTCGAGGGAAACCATCCCGGCTTCGATCTGCCGAGACCGCCTTGCTAAATCTGCGCCAAGCGGGACTCATTGTAGGCTGATTATGCCGTACGTTTCCGACACTAGGGCCTCCGAGTTATCATGGAATGAACCGGCGTTGACTGCCACCTTCAAGAAGGGCCTCTCCAGCCGCTTCAGGATGCTCTATTCTGACCGGGACCTCCCGTCTTCTTGGGGTGACCTTTATCTCCTGGCCAACTCGGATTGGACATCCGTTCTCGGAAGCACAGGAGGGTATAAATCCGGCAGGAACGGAGCAAGACTAGACACCGACGTTTCCAAGTCTTGGCCCCAATATTTCAATAGGCCGCCTCGTCGCCCTCGCCAACCTGCGCCGATAAGAGGCCATGAGGTGGATGGGCCCACCTGTCTCAACTGGCTAACCAGAAGAAGTGAGGAGAATCTTTTGATCTGTTACTGTGGCAGTGCAGACCATTTCGCAGATCCTGCCCACTGCGCCCTCAGGCGTCCGGGGGAAACGGGGCGCCGCACCTAGGATACAGTTAGGAGAGGCGTCCCTAGGTGAGAGCAAGCCCCTCTCCTCGCCTGCACCATGCCCGTGATGTCGGCACTGGGTCTGGTGCCAGTTTCAGGCTACTGCGTTCTGGACTCTGGGTCTGCTGGAAATTTTCTTGGACGCTGCTCTGGTATCCCAGCAGTAACCTCCCTGGTGATCCGCCTGTAGAAGCCCTACTCATCTCTACGGTTTTTTATTTTTGGTCAGTGGAGAGATTATCAAGGACCCTATTCGGTTTCCGACTGAGCCCCTGGTCTACAAGTAGGGGTGTGCTAAGAGGAGAAGACTTGCGTTCTACGTACTATCCCGTTCCTCCTCGTCCATTCTCCTGGGTCTCCCGTGGCTGCAAACGCCACCGCTCCCGAGTGATCGATTGGCCAGTCGGGCGAAGTTGAGTTGGGGTTCGTGTGTCAGTCTCGCTGTTTTGGTGGCACCCTCCGCCCGTTTGCTTACCGCTTCTTCGGATCGTCTTAAACTTGACGCGGCCTTCCTGCACCATACCAAGCCTTCGCTGAGTCTTTCGAGAAGCAAGTGAATCGTTGCCGCCCAGCTTTTTGCCATACGGACTGTCCTTTTGACCTCTGCCCGGGACGTCTCCTCCGCGTGCAGTTTACCCTAATCGGTACCTGAGACCTTGGTATGTCCACTTATATCAAGGGAATCTCCAGGGGGGTTTATCGCAAGGTCCTCCTCTCCAGCTGGGCCGGGTTTTCTTCGTGGCTAAGATGGAACGGAAGCCCTGAGTCCTTGCATAACTATCGAAGGCGCTCAAACAAGATCCGGTAAAGAACGTATACTGCTTTGATCACGGAAACTTTTTGATCGTCTACGTGGTGCCAGATCTTTACTAAAATCGGACCTGCGAGGGGCTATAATCTCATACGGATACGTAGCGGGCGACCGAATGGGAAAGACCGCTTTCAAACAACCGCGACGGGCACTGCGAGTACAGGTCATGCCCTTCAGGGCTCTGCAATGCCCGGCCATCTTCCAAGAATTCGTCAATGACATCTTCCGGACCTCTGTACACTTTGCATGGTTGTGTATCTTGAAGATATTTCTGGTTTTCTCCCCGACTTGCAAATCCCATCAAGTTAAGTGCGCCAGGTCTCAGAAGGTCTAAGGGCCAACCGCCTCATGCCAAACTTGAGAAAGTCCAGGTTTCATCAGCATAGGTACCATTTCTCGGCTACATTCATTTCTGACAGGGCTACAGATGGACCGCGAAGTGTCTGCCGTCCTACAGTGGCCGCGACCGTGGTCTCCGAAGCCATACAAAGATTCCTGGGTTCGGCCAACTATTACAGGCAATTTATACTAATTTTTTTCTCGCTGGTGTCTCCCATAGTGCCGTACCAAGAGAACCGCAAATCCTAAGCTCTGGCCACCAGCGGCTGCGGAAGGAAGCCTTCTCGAAGTTAAAATGTGCCTGTCGCCTCCTGCGCCAGTGCTCTCTAGGCCTGTACTGAACAACCATTTTTTTTCGAGGGTCGAGCCTCTCGGTAGGGCCAGCCATACTCTCCCAGAAAGGGCCCAAAGGCAAAACCCTCACTTGGTGGGTTCTTTTCTAAAAGTTTTTCCTCTGCTGAAGGAAAGACTACTCTATTGGCGACCGGGAATTGGCTGGCCATCAAGCTGCACTGACACGAATGGGATACCTCTGGAGGGGGCTCGTAACCCTATAGCAATCTATTACCGGACATAAAAATTGCTGTATCTCCAGACTGCCCAACGCTTAAATCTCACGCCTGGCTCGTTGGTCACTCTTCTTTCCCGGTTTAATTTTCTTATTCATTTTTGCCCTGCGGGAACGAAATTTCGAAGGGCGACGCTCTCCTCCCGTATTTGCTTCGGATGTGCTGGGGATGAGTCCACTCCACGGCACATTTAATCCTCCAGAACGGCTATCTCTGCGCACCAGTAGACCTACAACGCATTTCCTCACGGCAAGGACATACGTCGTTCAGCTTTCGGAAGGAAGATATTGTAGTGGGGTCATTGCTCCAGTATGGCGGGGCACCTGGTAGTACAGAGGTCCTGTCTCTCATCTCCCGATTCTACTGGTGGCCGAGACTAGCCCAGGGATGTTCGTTGAGTTCATGGAGGCCTGCGCTTTCCTGTGACCGGATACCAAGTCTCCTCGTCTCAAACCGGCAGGCTCTGCTCCTGCCTTACCTATACCCAGCTGTACTTGGACCCATGTGGCATGGATTTTTACACGGATCTCCTTCCTTCCGCTGCAACACGTTGAGTGATCTGGGGTTTTGGTTTTTTTAATTTTGTTTATTTACTGGGGGGGGGGGGGGGGGGGGGAACGGTGTTCTAAGATGTCCCACGTTATTCCTCTGCCGGGCTACCCTCAGCTCCCTTGCTCTTGCCAGTCTATTTTTTCTTCATATTTTTCGGCTGCATGGGCTCCCCTCAGCACATAGTGTCGGACCGTGGCGTTCAATTTGTCTCAGATTCTGGCGGCTCCTCTGTAACCAAACTAACAATGAAAACTGGACTTTTCTTCAGCCTACCCACCCCCAAGTCCAATGGGCAGGTAGAGAGGTGTAAACCAGACCCGCACGCAGGATGATTGTTCCCGCTTGTTTGCCCTGGGCCGAGTTCTCCTTTAACTCATTGGACTCGGTGTCTGCCGGAGCTGCGCCTTTCTTTATTGTCTACGGGCGACATCCCCACCCACCCCTCCCCCTTTCTGTGCCCTTGGAGGTCCCTGCCATGGAGGAGCTGGTCCAGGACCTGACTGCTATCTGGAAACAGACTCACCATTCGCTATCCCAGGCCTCCGCTCCGCACCAAGGCTTCAGCCGACAAAAAGCGAAGTCCTCCGCCAACTTCACGCAGGTGACAAGGTGATGGTTAGGCGGCTAAATATTCGTTTTCAAGGTTCCCAGTAATAAGCTGGGTACCCCGGATCCTGGGTCCATTCGAGGTGCTCAAGCGCATTAACCCAGTAGCATACAAGCTCGCCTTCCCCCCACTTTGAGGGGGTCCCGAACTCTCATGTCTCCCTGCTAAAACCGTCATCCTTAATCGCTTTCTCTGGGTAACTTGCTCCTCCACTCCTGAGCCGACACCACCGATGTCTTTACTGTAAAGGAGATTCTAGATATGAGAACGGTTCAGAGGGAAGCGAATTTTTCTCATTGACTGGAGGGGTTCGGTCCCGAGGAGAGGTCCTGGGAGCCAGAGAACAATATTCTGGATCGGGACATAATTCAGAGATTCCTCCAGGCAGAAAGAGGGGAAGCCGAAGGGGGGGGGGTTACTGTCAGGGTGGGACGCGGACCCCATCCCGGGTCGCGGGGGCACACCCGTGGTCGCCGCAATGAGCGGCACCGACGCCCGCGTTGAAGGGCGGTGGGGCACTCACCCGGCCGGGCCCGGCTCCGCCTTACTGTTACCGGCCGCGCTCGTTGCGGGTCTCTGCCTCCGGCGCGCGAGGTTCCCGACATTCTAGGCGCGTGGGGGGGAGGGGGAAGCGCGCCGGCACTGTGAGATTTAAAGGGCCAGGTGTACCGGTAATTGGCTATTGCAGGTCACCTGCCCTTATTAAGGCCTGCTCCTTCCCTGGGGTGTGTGCCGGATCCTTTAGTGCATTTCAGCCTATTGTGAAGCGTTACTAGCCTTGTCCTGACTTACCGTGATCGTACCAACTAGCTTCCGTTCTCTGACCACGCTTTCTTGCCGCCTGCCCTGACTTGCGCCTGGCCACGACACGAATCTGTGCCGCTGCCCTGACCTTTGCTGTTCCCGATTCGGGAGCCTGCTGACGATTCTGCACCACGCTATTACATCAGCTGCACACCGCAGCAAATCACGTCAGGGGTAAACGACATGGTAGCCTCCCGCGCAGAAGTCCATCCCGCTTTTCGCGGCGGGCTCTGGTGATACGGACCCCCATAATGTGATTCCGTTACCTGGCTGTGGCTTACACCATCGCTTGCGGTGGTTCCAGTGGATCATTCTACGTCGCGGTACGTGACAATACACTTGTAATATTATGTGATTATGCTCCTAACACATACACTTGTAATATTTGTGATAAGCTCCTAACAATACACTTGTAATATTATGTGATATGCTCCTAACACATACACTTGTAATATTATGTGATATGCGCCTAACACATACACCTGTAATATTATGTGATATACACCTAACACATACACCTGTAATATTATGTGATATGCACCTAACACATACACTTGTAATATTATGATATGCACCTAACACATACACTTGTAATATTATGTGATATACACATATAACATTCACATGTATTATTATGATATGCACCTAACAAATACACTTGTAATTTTATTTGATATGCACCTAACACATACACTTGTAATATTATATGATATATACCTAACAAATACACTTGTAATATTATGTGATATGCACCTAACACATACACTTGTAATATTATGTGATATGCACCTAACACATACACTTGTAATATTATATGATATGCACCTAACACATACACTTGTAATATTATGTGATATGCACCTAACACATACACTTGTAATATTATGTGATATGCACCTAACACATACACTTGTAATATTATATGATATGCGCCTAACACATACACTTGTAATATTATATGATATGCACCTAACACATACACTTGTAATATTATATGATATACACCTAACACATACACTTGTAATATTATGTGATATGCACCTAACACATACACTTGTAATATTATATGATATGGGCCTAACAATACACTTGTAATAATTTATAGATATGCACCTAACACATACACTTGTAATATTATGTGATATGCACCTAACACATACACTTGTAATATTATATGATAGGGGCCTAACACATACACTTGTAATATTATGTGATATGCACCTAACACATATACTTGTAATATATGATATACACCTAACACATACACTTGTAATATTATATGATATACACCTAACACATATACTTGTAATATTATATGATATCCTCCTAACACATACACTTGTAATATTATGTGATATGCACCTAACACATACACTTGTAATATTATGTGATATGCACCTAACACACCTGTAATATTATGTGATATGCACCTAACACATACACTTGTAATATTATGTGATATGCACCTAACACATACACTTGTAATATTATATGATATGCACCTAACACATACACTTGTAATATTATATGATATGCACCTAACACATACACTTGTAATATTATATGATATGCACCTAACACATACACTTGTAATATTATATAATATGCACCTAACACATACACTTGTAATATTATGGGATATGCACCTAACACATACACTTGTAATATTATATGATATACACCTAACACATACACTTGTAATATTATATGATATGCGCCTAACACATACACTTGTAATATTATATGATATGAGCCTAACACATACACTTGTAATATTATGTGATATGTACCTAACACATACACTTGTAATATTATGTGATATGCACCTAACACATACACTTGTAATATTATGTGATATGCACCTAACACAGATACACTTGTAATATTATGTAATATGCGCATTACATACACGCATTACATACACTTCCATTGTTATGCTATGTGCCCTGAGTTGTGCAATGCGCCTTTTTAGGCACATTATGTTAACTATGCAAGGTAATAACTGATGCCAGAGTTTTCAGAAGATCGTACTTTCAGGTGAACTTTACACTGATTTAATGCGCCTAAAAACTGCCGCGGCACAGCCAATTTTCGGACATCTCGCCTTAAGTTTTTCACCTTTTCACATGATCTCCAAGGCTTTATTTTTTTATAGTGCACTTAATTGTTTTTAATTTCAGGGAAAAAATAGTAAAAATATAAATTACATTTCTGTTTTTCTTGTTTTTATTTATGTTTTCTTTTTTTTTACAGCAAAAGTGGCCCTTGTGTTGTGATCTTGTCACTTTTCACTTTCCCAGATATTTCTTTATAGGTGATAACGTTTTTGGGTCCTTGGGGGCAGTGAAAAATATTGCAGTTTGTCAGTGGTATTTTTACTATAATTCTGTGCTTTTTCTATTTTGTATATTGTGCCCCTCTTAAGGTTTGAAAAAGACTGTTTTTAGATAGCTTTTTTTGTTCTTTTTAGTGATTCTCACTTATTTGATATAACAAAAAAAAAAAAACAGAAAAAAAATTCAGCTCACATAAATAAGGCAAAATCTATTAAAAAAATAAACTAATTGATTAATTACTTAATATAAAAAAATGGATGGACGTGGCCAATATGACAAGCTATTACTCAAGTAAGCAAATGTGAAAAAAAAAAATATGGAAAGTTCTTGAAGCTTCCACAAACTAAATGACTTAAAACTTAGCTTTTTAATAAAAAACACTAAAAAGAGAAATTAAAAGAAAAATATATTAAAGAGAACCCTCCTTGCTGAGGGCAGCACAAGCTAGTGTCAGACCTGCTGTTTCCTGCGCTGTGTCCCTTATTCTGTAAGATGCTGGAGTTTTCGTGTATTTAATGCTAAAATCTGCAGTTTTCAGCCAGAAAAGAGTAATTCAAAGAGTCAGCTTTTTTCAAGCCCCACCCATCTGAGGGTAGCCCCACCCACCTCAACTGCTAAACCTATTACTTTGAATAGGTACAAACATGTGAATAACTGCCAGGTAGGCGGGGCTAGCCTTTGGTGGGCGGTGCCAACACCTACTCATGAATATGATTTGAGGGGTAAATGCTCTAAAACTACAGTATCTTACAAAATAAGGGACAGCGCTGGAAACAGCAGGTCTGTCACTGGCTTGTGCTGTCCTCAGCAAGGAGGGCATAATCTATGTGACAGGTTCCCTTTAAACCCAGTTACAGGGGACGGACAAGGGGAATTCAATCCCTAGCACTGAACACAGAGCTGATGTTGGTCTCATAAAACCCAGATGAATCTACACTTTACAAGCTCCAGGAACAGACACCAGGAACAATGGATTTTTTCAAGACCGATTCCCCAGTGTAAAACTGACAACCAGGAGCAGCGGATTCTGGAACAGCAGTTGTTGACAAACTCAATGGAACAGTCGGATTCTAAGGAACAGCAGTTTGAACGCTGGACACCAGGAGCAGCGGATTCTGGAACAGCAGGCATGACACCAGGAGCAGCGGATTCTGGATCAGCAGTTGTGACACCAGGAGCAGCGGATTCTGGAACAGCAGGTGTGACACCAGGAGCAGTGAGTTCTGTAACAGCCGGTGTGACACAAGGAGCAGCGGATTCTGGAACAGCAGGTGTGACACGAGGAGCAGTGGATTCCGGGACAGCAGGTGTGACACCAGAAGCAGTGTATTCCGGGACAGCAGGAGTGACACCAGGAGCAGTGGATTCTGGAACAGCAGTTGTGACACCAGGAGCAGTGTATTGTGGAACAGCAGGTGTGACACCAGGAGCAGAGGATTCTGGAACAGCAGGTGTGACACCAGGAGCAGAGGATTCTGGAACAGCAGGTGTGACACCAGGAGCAGTGGATTCTGGAACAGCAGGTGTGACACCAGGAGCAGTGGGTTCTGGAACAGCAGGTGTGAAACCAGGAGCAGAGGATTCTGGAACAGCAGGTGTGACACCAGGAGCAGAGGATTCTGGAACAGCAGTTGTGACACCAGGAACAGCGGATTTTGGAACAGCAGGTGTGACACCAGAAGCAGTGTATTCCGGGACAGCAGGAGTGACACCAGGAGCAGTGGATTCTGGAACAGCAGTTGTGACACCAGGAGTAGTGGATTCTGGAACAGCAGGTATAACACCAGGAAAATTGGAACAAAGGAATCTCAGATGCCATGAACCTTAGTACAATGGACCCTAGAATGTAGATCCTATACTCAGGCCCAGACTGGAGGTAGTAACTGAGTTATGCAGCTCAGCCAGGAAGGTGATGAGGCCCAGCTGAGGGAGTTAACTGCCGCCATGCTGGATGGTAACAGCAGAAAGAGCAAAAGCCAGATTCCACCAGTAGGATCATAAGGGAAGTTGCTGGCAGAGAGGGGGCAAGGGAACTTGCAGATCATTATAAGCTGTTACTGTTGAGGTCTTTGTCACCTCTTTCAGAATTACTAGTTACAGCAGTGATCTGAACAGGATGTCCACTCCAAGGGGCAATAAAAGAGTCTAGAATTTGCTTCAATTGTAGACAGTGGGGAAGATTTCTTCACAATGTGTGATACTAAGACCATATTTACCCCAGTGGCAAATGCTGTATCAATGGTTTGGCAAATATTTAGATGCTGTTGTCTAACTTGGCTG
Source organism: Phyllomedusa bahiana (assembly GCA_025379985.1). Taxonomy (NCBI): domain Eukaryota; kingdom Metazoa; phylum Chordata; class Amphibia; order Anura; family Hylidae; genus Phyllomedusa; species Phyllomedusa bahiana. The sequence continues at coordinate 88,581 of JAODAL010006422.1, read as the reverse complement.
GCTTAGCTGACACCAATAATTCTACAAGAGGTTGTGATGGTGGATTATTTTCTGTAAGAGCAGTGACACTATGGCGTTTGGGGCCACAAAAGGTTGAGATGATAGATTCTTTACTGTAAGAGTGGTGATACTATGTGGGTAGGGGCCACAGGAGGCTGTGATGGTAGATTCTTTACTGTAACAGCAGTGACATAATGAAGCTTGGGGCCACAAGAGCTTGTGATGGTGGATTCTTTACTGTAAGAGCGGTAACACTATGGAGCCTGGCGCCAAAAGAGGTTGTGATGGTGGATTCTTTACTATAAGAGCAGTGACATTATGAAGCTTGGGCCACAAGAGGTTGTGATGGTGGATTCTTTACTGTAAGAGCGGTAACACTATGGAACCTGGCGCCAAAAGAGGTTGTGATGGTGGGTTCTTTACTGTAAGAGCGGTAACACTACGGAGCCTGGTGCCACAAGAGGTTGTGATGGTGGATTCTTTACAATAATAGCAGAGACATAATGAAGCTTGGGGCCACAAGAGGTTGTGATGGTGGATTCTTTACTGTAAGAGCAGTGACACTATGAAGCCCGGGGTCAGAAGAGGTTGTGATGTGGAGTCATTGACCAAGTTCAAGAAGGTTTAGATGGTTTTCATTAAAAAATCATGAATCACAGGTTATGGGAACTGGATTCTAGAGATGGGCAATTATCCAGGGATTATTCTGATGTCAGATTTGGAGTAAAGAAGGAATTTTTGACAATTAGCATCTGCCTCATAGGGGGTTTTACTTCCTCTGGATCAACACTGTAGGGTCATTCACAAAGTAATCAGAATGTTTGCTTACCCCGTCATGCATGCATATACAATCCATTGGGGCTTGTGTATGGTATACAATCTGTATTACATCGGGGCACTTTTAGAAAGTTGAAAAATAGGATTGCTGGATATCTAAGGGGCATAGGAAAGGGGCCAGAACATATCGCCGGTGCAGCAAAACATTTCATAGAGGATCATATATGTCATGTCAGTACGTTCCGTTTTTCGGGCTTGAAAGAGTCAATGCACTCAGGCGATGAGGAGACTCTGTGTGCTGGATAGAAGCCTACTGGATATTAGGACTGGATACTCGTATGCCCCAAGGTCTTAACACTTGAAACGATCGAATGTGTTTTTTTTGATGCAATAGTTGTATATACACCTTCACATGTATAGATAGTACGCTCTGCTCTGTATCTTGTTAGGGTTTTGTTGTCTAATTTAGGAGCAATTTTTTTGATTGGCTCTGATTTTGTTTTTAAGTAGGATTGGATGCAGGTGAGGGTACATCTCTGACTCGAAACGCGTAAGCGGGATATGAAACTGCATTGGATCATTATGCTTCTCACATTATCTGCTTTTTTAATGCATTAAAATAAGAAGTGCTGTTTCCATGGAAAATATATCCAGATTTCCTCACTTTTTCTTGGACTGTACGGTCATAGATTGAGCTCGATGGTCTTTTTCCATGTTTTTTTTTTTTTTTGCTAATAATTGGGACAAGAATTCGGTGCATGTATAGGAGCCTGATGTAAGGCTTCGAGCCATCTTGGTCGACTTTCCCTTTCAAGGTAAATGAGAAGTAATAATTGCTCCTGGACGAGCTGAAGACGGCATACGTTAAATCAAATGTATTGATCTATGCATTTACCGCGTTTCAGGGATACTGTTCCCCTTTATCAAGTAGAGCAAGAATGGATAACCAATCCAAACACCCAATATAATCGCGGTAATGGACCGCCTACCTCAAATATATGAACCAGAAGTAATAGCACCACTCAACACATCACTATTAAAATGTTCTAAAATTAGGAAATGTTACTGGTTATATCCTGTATGATTAATCACTTACCAATAATGGGCATATGAGTACATCATCATGTATGTAAGGCGTTATAGAGCATGCTCCATAGATGGCGGGTGGCGGCTACTAATTGCAGCTGAAATCCGTCACTAACAGCAGGGATCGGAGCTGACTCTGATTCCTGCTGTTTAACCATTTAGACGCCACAGCGATTGCAGCCGAAGAACCTAAATCTCTCTGAACTGTTTAACAGCTGAAAGGCTAAGGAAGGCTTCCCTAGCCGCCATGTTAGTGTCTCCAGTGCTGCCATCAGTCATCTATCAACCATTTCAGGGCCCCCCACCCATTACTAGTTTCTATTTTTTAACATATCATTGGGCCCCTTTTTGATTAGGGCCCCTGACAAGAGTACTGCCCTATTGGCACCCCTAAGGGCGACATGTATGAATTCGAATGTGTACTTTTTTTTTACTTGGCGCCGACACTCCAGTTCTAAATAGATATAGAAGAGTGTAGAATACGACAGTATGAAGATTTTTGGCGCATTACATAGAGCTTACTTCGCCAAACCTTGTATGGGCATAGAGTGTAATGCGCCGAACTTGGCGCATTAAGCTCTATGTAATGCGCCAAAAATCTGTCGTATTCTACACTCTCAGAATCTCAGAATCCGAGCATTGAAACATTAAGAGGGCGACATGTATGAATTCAAATGCGTACTTTTTTTTACTTGGCGCCGACACCACAGTTCTAAATAGATATAGAAGAGTGTAGAATACGACAGATTTTTGGCGCATTACATAGAACTCAGTGCGCCAAGTTTGGCGCATTAAGCTCTATGCCCATATAAAGTTTGGCGCATTAATGTAATGTAGTGTAATGTAATGCGCCAAAAAACTGTCGTATTCTACACTATTCTATATCTATTTAGAACTGTGATGTCGGCGCCAAGTAAAAAAAAAGTGCGCATTCGAATTTATACATGTCCCCTAAGTGTCTCTGTTACTTTGTGCCACAGACAGGAAGTAATAGAGTCGCCATCTTGGTACACCCTTCTGCATTATCCATATAATGCAGAAGGGTTGGGTAAGTGACCACACCTTCTAGTGGTCAAATGCAAATGTAAAAAAATAAATAAATATTAAAAGTTCAAATCACCCTCCTTTTGCTATTTTACAGATAAAAAATACAAAAAAGTTATCAGTTATGGCATCATCGCATCTGTGGAGTGCACTCTTTTAAAATGTAACATCATTTATCCCGTACACTGAACACATTTGAAAATAAAAATTCCAAATGGCTAAGTTTTAGCTATTTTTTTCGGTCACTTCTAATCCCAAAAAATTGGAATAAAAAGTCATCATAAAGTGACATCTGTCCCAAAATGGTACCAATAAAAACTACCCTTCAACCCACAAAAAATGAGCCCTCGCTCAGGTCCTTAGTGGAAAAACAGAAAAGCTATATGAAAACATCACGAAAGCTGCATTTTGGGCAATGACCTGAAGATTACATATAACATGTTATTTATACCGAAGCGTGAACGCTATAACAAGAGAAAAAAAACACACACAGATTGGCTGACGTTCAGTTTTTCTTCAAATCTCACCCCAATTATACCTTTTTCCCGGTTTTCCAGGACATTTTATAGTGCGGTCAATTGCACCATAAGAGAGTTTTGTACCTCAAAAAATTTGTCTATGTAGATAGAAAAATAAAAAAAAGTTATGGCTCGTGGAAGGCGGGGAGGGGGTGGGGGGGGGATGCAAGAGCCAAAAAATTATGACCATCTGTCAGGATGGGGTTAAAATACTAAAACATAATGAAAACCCTACACACTTGGCATCACCGGAATCATACCAACCTGCAGAATACAGATCACACATCACTGATACCAAAGCCATTGAAACAAAGCCCCCCGCAAAAATGGCACAAGTACTTTTTTGACATTTAGATATTTTTTTTCCGGTTTCCCAGTATGTTCTATGGTATGTTCAAAGTCAGCATTAAAAAGTGCTTCTTGCCCTGCATAAAAACAAGCCCTCATATGTCTTTGTAAATAAAAAAAATTTAAAAAATAAAGATCCATATTATTATGACCAGCTGTTGTTAAGGGGTTGATTAAACAATTCCATTATTACATATACTGAGAGAGATCAACTGGTCATAAAGTTATAGGGTGACTTGTATGATTTTTGGCGCCATTTTTTTTTTTTGCGGCATTAGTAGTGTAGACTGCGTCTGAATCTATGAACCTCTTCTCCTGTCGGTCATAGATTTAGCGCTTTCTAGCTACAAAGCGATACTTCTTTCTCAGGTAAACCCCTTGTAAAGTGCTCTACCTGTTCCAGCAGTAATGCCCTGGATTTGCCGCACTGAAGCTATAAAGCTACAGCTTCGTACGGTTGTAGTGCGACGCCTCCTGCTCCCCCCGAAATCAGGCGCATTACAAAGGGCCACGGGCACTGCATAATGCACCTGATACTGGAGTGCACCTGGTTAAAAAGAGAGCAAACGGGGCCCCGTTCATACATGTCGCCTATAAAGTCATTAATATAGATACACAATTGAGCTCAATCTCGATACATCTTTCATAGGTGAAACATTGTTTCTATACAATGTATCCGATTTAACCAAACAATTGTTATACAATCAGATGCCGGTTTATGTAACATCTGAGGGGGTTTTTGTCTGATTTTAGATAACCCCTGGCCACATCCTCTGCCTAATCCTGCACCTGTTTAGTCCTTAGACCCTTTGGCCAACGTAGCTTTGGACAGCAGCTTTCCCAACTGTGCTCGGCAGGTTGATTGAGCCACCAAGCCAAGTCATAAAGAGGTTAATATGAAAGCGCCTCATTTCCCAATTCTGCACATGGACCTTCCTCAGCTCGGCTTCCGACATCATTTTATTTCAGATGAGCTTGCGAAACAGAGAGAATTAAGCCACTACATTGGTTTCCTTCATAAGAATTCAATTTCTGGAAATGTCCCCCATAAGACTCTAAATGACTTTTACTATGGATTCTGATTTTAAAGAATAATCGCTCCTTTTGTGATAATGTGAGCTATCATGCAGTTACTTTATTATAGAGCAACAGACTGTCGAAAAGTGCTTTTTAGAAAGACATTCATTAGTGTAATGGAGGAGAGCCAGGATGTTTTCTCCTTCTTGTAAAAAGAACAAATGGTGAACGCGCAATTTAAATTCTAAATATTTTGGGCCAGAAACTGCCGACTCAGGACGCCAGGTTGCAAATTGTTCTGCAGCGACGTGAAGAGCTGGTGCCCAAAAGATCCTTTACCAATGTTTATCCCTTTGTTTTCCAGTCGGAGAGAGGGTTGTTGTGCTACCTGATGCGTTGCAATAGCGCTGGGGCTTTTAGTTAGTGAAATTTGCAGCAAAATGAAATATTTTTCGTTACAGATGAGTAGATTTCAAATTTAAAAAAATGGCCGCCTCTGTTTTCTTTTCTTCGGGCACTGGAGACTGACGAAAGGCAGAAAATTCTGTAAACTTTAAAAAATAGAGAGAGAGAAACTGATAAAACAATCTGGTAGATGCTTCATGATTTAAAGGAAATGTGTGATCAAAAAATGAGTCATTGTTTAAGTCCCATTTTCATGTTAAACACATTTTTTAGGAATTTTTGGTTGTTTTTTTCTTACATTTTTCATCTCACTTTCAACATTTTTTAATACTTCTTAAGCAGTTCTCACTTTGGCCACTAGGCCGTGTTTGCACTGCTTTAACAGCAGTCAGAGAGATGCTATACAGTAGCTTTACATAGGAGACTTAAGACTGACTCAGTCCTATTGACTTCTATGGGAGAGTTTTCTAGTCATGCCCTGTGACCTGGGAAGAAGTCACTGTGCAGGGAGGTGAAAGGGTGAACTGTGACCATCTACTCTTGTGACTGGTGGATCCTGTGTTATCTATTCAGACTGGTGCCTGCTTTCAGTTTGACCCTCTTTGTGCTGAAAATGAGAAGACAACTGAGAATCTTTCTCTACAGAACAGGAAGTGTCAGACAATTATTAGGCCTAGTGGCCAAAGTGAGAACTGCAAGAATTTAAGATTTTTAAAAAATATTGAAAGTGATATGGAAAAAAAATATATAACCAAAAATTCTTAAAAAATGTGTTGAACATAAAAACGTGAGTTAAACAAGAAGTTATTTTTGATGACACATTCCCTTTAAAGAGGTTATTCTGGATTTTTATTAAAAACAGATTCTGATTCCAAAAAAGTGAGTGTCCCTGTTTTGCAGCGGCGACTGAACACGTAACATTTTACAAACTTAAAAAATAAAGAGAAACTGATAAACAACCTGGGGGAATTTTTATAAATTAAGGAAATTCTCTGGGATTTCTATGTTTATTCATACAAATGAGCAAATTTCTAATTCCCAAAAAATGGGTGCCTCTTTTTCTTTTTGTAATGCACCAGAGACTGACTAAATTAAAAAAATTCTGCAAACATTAAAAAAAAAAAATTTAAACAATGATGGACTGGATAAATATAACACCAAGCAATCTGGTAGAATCTACATAAACTAGGTTCTCCTGAATAGTTACTCTTATGTCAATGAGCAGACTCAGATTCCAAGAAAGTGGGTGTCCCCATTCTCTTTTGTAAGGCACCGGAGACTGACAAGATGCATAAAATGAAAATTTTCTTTAAAAAATGTAAAAAATTCTGCAAACTTAAAAAAAAAAAAAAAGTGGATAAATATTACACCAAACAATCTGGTAGAATTAAAATAAATTAAGGAGGTTGCCCTGCATGTTTATTCATACAGAAGAGCAGATTTTAAATTCCAAAAAATGGGCTCCTTTGTATTGGGAATTCTCATACAACAGAATGGAGAACACAGCGCTCCCCTGTACCGGGAATTTCCCATAGAACAGAATGGAGAACACAGCGCTCCCCTGTACCGGGAATTCCCATAGAACAGAATGGAGAACACAGCGCTCCCCTGTACCGGGAATTCCCATAGACCCGAATGGAGAACAAAAGCGCTCCCCTGTACTGGAACTCCCATAGAACAGAATGGAGAATACAGCGTCCCCTGTATGGAACTCCCATAGAGGAGAATGGAGAACACAGTGCTCCCCTGTACTGGGAACTTCCATAGAACAGAATGGAGAACACAGCGCTCCCCTGTACCGGGAATTCCCATAGAACCGAATGGAGAACCTTTTTTATGACCATTTTTAGACCCAGGAGACTTGTATATGCAGCTATACTGCCCCGCATTTCCTGTGTAGTGCACTACACTATGCCTCTCCGTGTAAACCTCATGGGCTCTTCTGGCAGTATCTAGAAGGTGCACAGAGAAGGTCAGAACCAGGTGCCTTCATTATGCCCCGGCTCCCATGTGCACCTACTGGCTCCCTGTGACCACACATTGGGTGGTCCACTGGGGTGACAGAGGAAACCCCTCCCTTTGAAGCCACTTAGATAAAGTGGTCACTATCCACTGTGGCATCTAAGGAGTTAAGCAGATCTGAGGTTTCTCTAATCTCAGCCTTTAGAGCAGGGTCCCGGCTGTCATCAGACAAACCGTTATTTCACCAACTACAGGACGCACATGGCAGCTTATTTCTCCTCAGCCAACAAAAGTTGCATTGTGTTTCTTAAAGGGGTTTTCTCATCTGGCTGGTTCAAAGAACTTACTCTTCAAGGTCAATTTCCGGCACCCCTTTTCTTAACAGTCTGGGTGGTTCTACAGCTTCAGGCTCCCACTTCCTGGTCAGGTTGTGAGTGGTTCTACAGCTTCAGGCTCCCACTTCCTGGTCAGGTTGTGGGTGGTTCCACAGCTTCAGGCTCACACTTCCTGGTCAGGCTGTGGGTGGTTCTACAGCTTCAGGCTCACACTTCCTGGTTTGGCAGTGGGTGGTTCTACAGCGACAGCCTCCCACTTTCTGATCAGGTTGTAGATGGTTGTACAGTTTAAGCCTCCCACTTCCTATTCAGGCTGTGGGTGGTTCTGCAGCATCAGGCTCCCACTTCCTGTTCAGGGTGTGGGCAGGTCTAAAGTTTCATGCTCTTAATTTCTGTTCAGGCTGTGGTTGATTTTACAGCTTGAGGCTGCCACTTCCTGTTCAGGCTGTGAGCAGTTCTACAGCTTCAGGCTCTCTTTTCCTGTTAAGACTGTTGGCGGCTCTATTTCCTGTTCAGGCTGTGGGGGGTTCCCCAGCAGTGACTGACAACCTCCCACTTTCTGATCAGGTTGTGGATGGTTCTACAGCTTCAGGCTCCCACTTCCTCAACAGGTTGTGGGTGTTCTATCAGTTTCAGGTCCCACTTCTATTCCACTAGTGAGGTTGATTCTATCTAAGCTTCAGGCTCACACTTCCTGGTCAGGTTGTAGATGGTTCTACAGTATCAGTCTCACACTTCCTGTTCAGGCTGTGGGCAGTTCTACAGCTTCAGGCTCTCTTTTCCTGTTAAGGCTGTTGGCGGCTCCATTTCCTGTTCAGGCTGTGGGGGGTTCCCCAGCAGTGATTGACATTTCAGCTCTGCTACTCATAACTGAGCCTGTTAGATGTTGCTAACTGAATATTTTAATCAGCAAGGCTGAAGGCTACAGAGCTCCAAAGGGTTAAAGTTTGTCAGTAACACTGATAAACAAGCTACTGTGCTGCTGATAAGACACAGCAGGAAGTGACTTCACCATCCAGGTGACTGCTGGAGCTGAGAGAGGTGTTTGTAAATACAATAAGGATATAAGAACTGCTTTACTCTGTAATGAAGTAAAATCAGACCAGCAATAGCCTTTAATTCCCTTTGCATACATTTTGTAAAGCCAGACAATGTGGTGAGAGGACCCTTTTAAGGGGCTATGGATTTTTCTTAAATTAAGGCACAGAAAATGTGTTTTTGCATTGCATATAGAGAGTCCAGGTTAGATCCAAATCATCTTGCGCTGTGTCTTTAAATTTATCCTGTGCACATTTATTAAAAAACTTTTGAAAGTAAAGTATTGAAAACTGCAGAAAGCTGCGGCTTTATTGGCTCCGGTTAATTGACTCGCATTAGCGCCTTTTTTGTGTCCTGATTATAGAATCCTGAGTGCAAATCACAAGACACCTCTGTCTGAATACCGCCACATAGTTACACCATCATTATCCGTCTGTAGCATTAGTGCCAATTGACCTTAGCATATGATAATGACTTTTTTGTAAGGTTGTTCTCTTCAGTCAAAGGAAGACAGAACAAAGTGCCAGTCTTTAATGATGGATCCAGAATAGGTTGTCCTCATTAAAACAATTGCTGTGGCCATGATTGAGACACACACACACTTCATCCTCAAGAACCCTTCAAGCCGTATCCTTACTTGATAAGGATTTTACTCCGCTCTTTGCAGTTTGCAGCTCAGAGTCCATTGAACTTCTTTTGCCTTGAAAACGCAAACTGGTTACAAATGAGGAACAGGCAGAAAATGAGCATGGCAAAAAAATAAAATGAAAGCACCATGACAATTTGCATAAGCAGCAGTGGGATTGCGAGCGTTTTGCTATAGATTCATTGTTTTTCACCTGAAATGGCTTTTATGTCTCTTATTGTACTTGGAGCAGAAGGTTTACTTACAGGAACGGAGGGATTGAAATACGGGCAGCAAACATTCATCATGAAATCTGGGGTTGCTTCAAGCTGACGCTGTTCGGTTCAACACTGGTTCAACTAAACTTGTAAAAAAGAAAATTGAGTGTGGGATTTCCTACATTTTTCATCTCTGTCTGTAGTCCTAACCGTAGCCAATAGCGGGTAATTTCGGCATGCATTTTGCGGTGTACTGCGCTCTAATACAAGCAAGATGTACGCCGAAATTACGGTAATCCACACTTCTCATAGAGAACTATGGATGACGCCTCCTCTCCCCACTCGATCATATTCTACGCGCGGGGAGATAAGCGACATGTCAATTACTTGCGTTGAATACGCTCCGCGAGCAATGACAGTCTATGGGGCTGGTGGGCTGCCGCGGGAGTACGTGTACCCTGCAAATACGCCGTGTGAACATAGCCTTAGAGTTAAGGTTTGATACGGTTTTGTCAGGGTTATCTTCCCTCTTACAGGGTAAGCTTCAAGCAAAAAACACAACAATTTTTTGGGCCATATTCACAGCACAATGGCTGGACTTGACTGAACCCAGAAGCAGGCAACTATGGCCTATTTGCTACCTGGGAAAAATTAACAGGTGCATCTAATTGCTGAGCAGCAGCTCACATTCCCCACCACTAGGAGAACAATTAGATGATAAAAAACTGCACATTAACTTGATACCTGTTCACACCAGCATGCAGAAAAGTGCATGCAGTGTGATCCAGCCATTGAGCTGTGAATATGGCCCAAAAAATTGTCATGTTTTTTTGAGTAAGCTTCAAGCAAAACCGTCAAAAGCCATAACCCCAAACCTTAATTCAGGGTAGGGTTAGGGTTGAACTCAACCTAAACTTTCCAACTCTGTCCCTAGCCTTAACTAGGAACTGGGGTTATTGTCTTTGTTTGTTTTTTTTACATTTTTTAAGAGTTACCTTAGCTCTCCACATCCCTGTTGACCCTATGTTGTACTTGCAATGATGCCACCATTGTTAGATAAGTTTTATAAAAAGTCAAAACCCCTAAACCCAACTTTTAGTTAAGATTGCTCGAAGCTCAACTTGTTCGGTTTGACACTGGTTAAACTGAACTTGTGAAAGACCTCCCAAACCCAAATTTTTCAGCTCTGTCCCTAGCCCCAACCTTGGCCTGAAGTTAGGGTTACTTTTTTTAGAGGTTAACTTGGGTCTGCAGAACACTTCAGGTCCTTCGGCACTTTAGCTCAGATATCACTGCCGGCCCAACGTTAGACCACAAGTGATGTCAGAGCACATAGGACTTTGGATTGAGAGTGTTGAAGGACTGGAAGAGGGAAGTTAAAGTATTTTAAAGTATTAAAAAATAGTCAAAAGCCCTAACCCTAAATTCAGTTGGACATTGATTTCACCAAACTTTAGAAAATATTTGGATTTGGGAATTCCCGAACTCAAATCTTTCAACTGTGTCCCAGAAGATTGTTCTGAAGATTGAAGGTTACAGTACCCATTAGGAGGAGCTTCTGAACAGTCACTCCTTCTCCTTCTTTAGCTCTCATACTTGTCCGATCACTCCTCATGTAGCTTTCTTATACTGTATATCTGATGACTTCTCTAGATCTCCTATTTGCTCCGTCACTCCTCTAGCTCACTCTTGTGTCTGATAACTCCTGCTTCAGCTCTCCTTCATGGTCAGTCGCTCCTTCTCTAGCTCTCGTGTAGATGCCCAATTACTCCTTGTTTAGCTTCCTTACATGTCTGATCTTTCTTTCCCTAGATCTCCTTTATGCTTGTTCACTCCTTCTCTTGCCAAAATACAGTATATGTCTGGTCACTCCTTCCCTAGCTTCATAAAATGCTCCATCACCTCTCCTCTTGTCATCCTGTATGGCTCACCACTTCTTTCCTGTATATCTGATTACTATTTCTTCATCTCTCCTATATACTCCATCCCTCCTTCTCCTGCTGTCCTATATACTCCAGGCCTGCTTCTTCTTCTCTCCCATATACTCCATCACTCCATCTGTTGTTCTTCTATGTATGTAACCAGTCACTCTACTTCAGTTCTTCTATGTTCCAGATTTTTCCTTTCCCGGCTCCTACTTTTTTTTATTTACCAGAACTATTTTTGTTTAATACTTTCAGTTGGTAATAAAAAAAAAACCTGAGGACTCCACCTCTTCTTTTTCTTCTTCTTCCTCCTCTTTTTCTTTTTCTTCTTCTCCTTTGTTTTTTTTTTTTTGTAAATTCCCTTTCCTGTTTTTCAAACAATATTGGATGGAAACAGCCGAGAACCTCGCGTCAGATCATAAACTGATTGTAAAGAACAAAAAAACACCTTCTGCCAAGTGAGGAGTGTTGATCCAGCGATGCGCTCGTAATCCAACCAGACGTGCTGTACAGCGAGGGCCATCTACTGTATGGCGTGCTGTGGGCCCTGTATTTGGGGGCCCTGCATTCGGGGGCCCTGTGCACACCCCAGGGAGCGCAGGCTTCCAGCTAGTGACATTTTCACTGCTGTCAGTGTGTAGGTAGATTTCCAGAATTCCACATCCTGTTACAGCACAGATGGCGCGGATAGCAGCACAAATTAGCACAGGGACCACTACCAGTCAGAGCTGAGCGGCTGCCGGGCTGCAGACAGGTGTGCAGATTTAACATCTAAAAAGAGATAAAAGCAGATATAGCAATTAGTTTCCAGTCGGGCGTCCAATTTAAGGTTAACGTTGTAGCTGCCGGTGTGCAGGAAGAATATCCAGCATAGTACACATTGCATTAACTCAATATACTGCAGTGCATGAGTAACACATAGTATACAATATAAAAGAACTTGTTTCTAGGGGAATTTATTTAGCAGAACACATACGACAGGTAACAAAAACTACAGAGGAAGCCAAATTATAACTAAAAACCATCAAACTATTGCATGCAGACACATTGTCAGATGGAGGAGCCTGGGGCCCAGCAGTGGAGTTGTATGAGGAACCACAAGTGGATTGTTGGGAACAACCAGTGGAGATGATTCTTGGGGCTTAGCAGGGAAGTTGATAGTTAGGATCCTCCTGTGGAGATTATTCTTGAAGCCCACCCAGAGAGTTGACACTTGGAGCCACCAGTGGAGGTGCTTCTTGGGGCCCACCAGTGGAATTGATTCTTGGGGCCCACCAGTGGAGATGATTCTTGGGGCCACCAGTGGAGATGATTCTTGGGGCCACCAGTGGAGATGATTCTTGGGGCCCACCAGTGGAGTTGATTCCTGGGGCCACCAGTGGAGATGATTCTTGGGGCCACCAGTGGAGATGATTCTTGGGGCCACCAGTGGAATTGATTTCTGAGGATACCAGTGGAGATGATTCTTGGGATCAACCAGTAGAGTTGATACTTAGGACCCACTTGTGGAGTTGATTGTTAGGGCCCACCAGTGAAGTTCATCATTGGGATTCACCAGTGGAGTTTATCCTCAGGACTCACCAGTGGAGTTGACTCCTGGGCCCCACTAGTGGAGTTGATTCTCGGGACCCACCAGTGAAATTGATTCTTCGGGCCCACCAGTGGAATTAATTCCTTGGACCCAACAATGGAGTTGATTCTTAGAGACCACCAGTGGAATTGATCCTTGGGGCCCTCCAGTGGAGCTGATTTCTGGAGTTACCATGGAGTTGATTCTGGGGCCCACCAGCGGAGTTGATTCCAGGGCTTGGGACTCACCAGTGGCGTTCATCTTTGGGGCCACCAATGGAGCTGATTTCTGGGGCTACCAGTGAAGTTGATTATTGGGGCCCACCAGTGAATTTTTATTATTGGGGCCCTGGGGTCCATTCTGCAACTATTGTATACGACTCTATCTCTTGGTTTTTCCTTTCTTTCTATGCTTTTATACCTGAAGCAGCCCAGACCTCCTATTCTTAGGGGCCCTCAATGCGCTGGCATCCACCATGGGATTCCACTGTACCCTGGTAGATTAGCCCAAACCTGAGTGTCGAAGATAAAATAATCCATTTTTGGCTCAATGTCCTTCTCGTTAGTTTCTTGTATTGATCTATTCACCCAGAAATTTTGTGAATAATTAACAAAGAAGTGATATTATACATAATTATAAGAGATAGATTCAGCACAGAGCGGGGACGGTTATCATTGCTTTATAGGGTGTAATTATCGTCACAGGTTACATGGAGTTGATTAATGGAACAATTTTCTGTGCTTTATGAAGCTTTTGGTAGTTGTTTTAGTTATTCCCATTTTAGGCACATGCGAATTATCCATAGCTTATGCCCCAATAGTTGTAGGTGTCACCTCTTGGACGACCCCTGTCTACTGAATCCCAGTAGCCAAGTTACGGTAAAATAAGTTCTATAAATATATCACTTTTACATCATGTTTCTATATCCAGTAGGCGATATAGGTGATACATTTTAAGGTCCTCAGGGGCGGGGCTAAGAGCTGCGTTCTGTGTTTGTTTTTTTTTAACACTTTATCTACATATTGTGCCCCATAAGGTCAGAAAATGACTTCTTGGGGGCATTTTAAGATTTTCTTGTTACTCATTTGCCCTGTAGAGGATATATGAGTCCCAGTTACAGGGGAAATACAGTCCCCCCCACTGACTGCAGAGCTAATCTGTGACCCAGCAGCTCCTGAAGTTACTGAGCCCCAGTGTTCAAGTGATCATGTGTCAAACTTAGGGCCCGTGGCCGGATTAGGCTTGTCACACCATTTGGTGTAGCCCGCAAGAACTTAGACACAGCAAATAGGGATGGACAAGGCCTGGACACAGAAGAACTGACTCTCCACTGCCCACGAAGGACGCAACCAGCACCTGGCAGAGGTGGTGGCACCAACGCAAGAAATGGTCGCCATCTTGGATCTGGAGCTCTGGTCCGTATCTCCATACCGCTCTGTTCAGCAACTCAATAGTGGTGGCAAAACCTTGATAGTCCTACCCCAGCACCCTAGCCTCCTTCCAATGGCTTTCTAAGGGCAACCATGATGCTGATGTGGCCCTTGGTGAAAATCTGTTTGATTCCCCTGTTGTAAGAGGTGGCTGTACTTGTGCGCATCCCTCTTGATTGATGTCTTTGGGAGTCATAGTAGGGGCTAAGCAAGCACAGCCATCCATTCTTCCCGTAGGTGAGGGTCCCAGAGGTGGTGCCCAAGAATTAGGACCCAACATAAAGCAGCCCTTTCATATTTACTATGTATCCGCCCAAGAATGTTAATCAATAAGGGCACCTAGTCCTTAAGTTATACTGTCACGTACCCGGACGTAGAAGTGGATCCACTGGACCACCGCAAGCGATGGTGTAAGCCACGCCAGGGAACGGAATCTAAGTAGGTCCCGGTTTTCACCAGAGCCCGCCGCAAAGCTCGATGGACTTGCTGCGGCGGTAGTCTAACAGGTCGTTACCCCAGAAAAGACTTGCTTGCGGTGGCAGCCGAGGTATAGCGTGGTGCAGAATCGTCAGGCAGGCTCGTAGTCGGGGACAGGCAGAAGGTCAGGGCAGGCGGCACAGATTCGTGGTCGTGGACAGGCACAAGGTCAGGCAGGCGGCAAGAAGCGTGTCGAGGAACGGAAGCTAAAGGTACGGTACAACGGTATATCAGGAACAAGGCTTAGAACGCTTTCTCTATAGGCAACAATGGCACTAAAGATCCGGCAACGACCCCAGTAAGGGGCAGGCTTAAATAAGGGCAGTGACCGGCAACAGCCAATGACCGGTACACCCGCCCCTTAACTCTCGCCGTGCCGCCGCGCGCGCGCCCTCGATGTCGGGGACGCGCGCGCCGGGAGCCTGAGACCGCAACAGGAGCGCGGCCGGGTAAGTAGGAGAGAGCCGGGCCGGCCGGTGAGTCGCGTCCCCCGCCCGACATGCGGGCGGCGGTGCCGCTAGTGCGGAGACTGCGGGTGTGCCCGCGACCCGGGACGGGGGTCGCGGGCCCACCCGTGACACATACAAAGCCAATTCAAGGACTTATATATAGAGGTTTTTACTTTTTAAGAGTCAATTGTAAGTAAATGCTCCAGTCCCAGAATTTTAACCCTTTTGATGCCATTCCATAGTCCAATCGTCCCCCTCCCCATAAAGATTTTGTGCCGACTGGTTGTCATAGTTGCTTGGTGCCAAATGAAAGCCACCATGGCCACCATCTTAGTACTCCTATTGCACCCTATGATAGAAGAGCCATATTAAACCACTGTTTTTCAATATAATTGAATTGCAGAACAGTGAATGATTTGTCGAGTCCTCTAGTGGTCAAGTACCTCAGGTAGACTAAAAGGTAAAAAAAAAAGATGAAAAAGGAGAAGAAAAAAATAGTCAAAAGTTCAAAACATTTTACCCCCCAAAGAAAAGTTAAACATAATTGGCATCCCTGCATCTAATATATTAAATTATAACATTTTGTATCCCGCACAGTGAACAACATGCAAAAAAAAAAAAAAAACTACGAGTAAAAAAAAGAATTGCATTTATATCCTCAAGAAATTGGAATTAAAATTGGAATTAAAAGTGGTCAAAAAGTTGAATATGTCCCTAAATGAGGTCAATAAAAACTAATCTTTAGGCCGCAAAAAATGAGCCCCTGCTCAGGTCCATAGGGGGAAAAATAAAAAAGGTTACTGGTCGCAGAAAATGGCAGCGAAAATGAAAATATTTTCATTAAAACTGTGCACATTTGGTATCAATGGAACTGTAGAATTTTTCCTTATATTATAAGAAACAAAAAAATAAATAAATAATAAATAATAGTAAAAATGACCTAAAAATAAAGCCGAGCTTTTCATGGAAAAAAGGTGAAAATCCAAGTACAATAACCAAGTGTGAGACGGCACTATAGTGCTACAACCTGTGTCTACTAAGTAAAAGGAAAATGTAAGAGTGAATGGGGGAAGAGGCAGAAAGTGGTTAAATTGACTTTATTTCGGGAAATCTAAAAAGCACATACAGTAAACGTACAGGAAATGTGCAGAGCAGAGAGTGGCAGCCGAGACCATATGCCTTCCCTCTGGGTATCCCTTGGCACCGAGGCCCTGGCAACATATATTCCTTGGTGCAGGAGCCAGAGAAAGACGCTTAATGGCTTTCAGGCGCTGATATGAGTCCTGTGACCATGTGGGTCCCTCTTCAGTTGTTGCCGGAGATGAGTCTGAATTACAGCTCGGTCAGGCTTGCCAAGCTTCCTCCGCTCTTCCAGCCGGCCGGCTTGCCAGCAGGATTTATGGTGTGTTTAGTCGGGTATCAGTGGAGAAGGCAGCATTGTGCGATGGCGCTGCCAGGCCAGAGATGCTTATCAATGAAGAAGGAAATGACTCCTGGACTTTTGTCTCCGTCTATCTCTTCTTTTCATGAAGCTGTGCAGCTCTGGAGCTTTCATACAATCCTGCACAGCAGGGCCGGGAGGGGTAGCCCTATGCTCTCCAGTACTACCTTGCCATGTGAGGGAAGCTGATACACCTTCAGCTTGGCAGCCCTAGATGTGGCGTCACCAGCTGCTGAAAAACCAAGCGGCGCCGGCCAGAGGAACTATTTTAGTGAAAAAACCTCAGCGAATAGCAGAACCCTCGCAGTGGGCTGCAACCTGCCACAAGCCGCTTCAACCCGGTGACCGGCAGCCATTGTTGCCATTCAGTACCTATGACTAGTGTTGTACTGCCGATTAGAGTCAAAGTCTAATTTGACCTGAACCTAGCACTTCATATTGGGCTTAAACTGTGATTAGGGTTAAAGGGGCGCTCTCACCACATTTATTAGTTTTCAACATAAAGGCAAAGGTAAATAAAGACTATAATCAAATACATTGCTGTTCTGATTTTGCTTCCTTTCAGGTTGGCCTGTCACACAGCTTATTTACGCCCCACAATTTACACCATGTGGACGGGGGCCGGGGGGGGGGGGTTGTGGCACCTCGCCGGCCCATGAATATCTACTAGCGGCTCGTATACGCGCTAGTATATGAATGTCACTTCTCTCCCCGCTCGGTGGATTCTCTGAGCGGGGAGAGGAGACGTAATCCATAGTTCTCTTTGAGAACTGTGGATTAGCGTAATGACTGGGATGTATTTCAGCCCATAATTGGCCTGGTTTTATTTTTATCATCTTTCGCTCGAATTACGGTGCTGAAATACGTTGCCCAAATAAGCCGTGTGAACAGGGCCTGTAGACCAGTTCTTATCTCCTGTTGGTACACAAGCTTCCATAGATTACAAACACTCTTTCTGCTCTAGATGTGTGGGATGAGCGGATGTCCACTCCTGTGTGTCTTATCAGCAGCACAGGTGCTTGTTTATCTTTCTTACTGATAAGTGTTTACCCTCTAGAGCTCTGAAGTCTTCTGGCGTACTGTTTATAACCCTCTATCACAAATATCCCTCTAGCAGGCTCAGTTAGGAATAGAAGAGATAAAATGTGCAGTTCATGCTCATATCTCCCCCCAGCCTTGAACAGAAAAGTGGGGAGCCTGAAGCTGTAGATCTGTAGCGTGGTGCGGAAAACTGTTTGAGAGAACCACCCACAGACCTGAACAGGAAGTGAGCCTGGAAGCTGTAGAAAGTTAAACAGCCTGAGAGGACGTTGGAGCCTGAAGCTGTAGAACTGCCCACAGTCTGAACAGGAAGTGGGAGCCTGAAGCTGTAGAACCACGCACAGCTGACAGAAAAGTGGAAATCTGAAGCTGTAGAACCACTCACAACCTGAACAGGAAGTGGGAGCCTTGAAGCGTAGATAATTCCCACAGCTGAACAGGAAGCGGGAGCCTGAAGCTGTAGAACTGCCCACAGCCTGAACAGGAAGTGGGAGCCTGAAGCTGTAGAACTGCCCACAGCCTGAACAGGAAGTAAAAGCCTGCAGCCGGCTGTGAAAGATGGTGAGAAAACTCCTTTAAACCTAAGTTGTGCCTAGATTTGTTTTTTGTTTTGTTTTTTTATTTGTCTGAATGGTTTAATTTACCCATTCCTCAGCACTTCTGGTTTCTTTGTGATTTTATTTTAACAGTATTTCCATCTGCTATAACTTCCAAGCCAACCCGATTTTGTGATCTGTATATTCAGTTCTCATTCAGTTCTCAATGATCAGGAAGACAGGGGCAGTAATAACCAATCCCTGCCTTTTCCCTGGAGAGCTCTCCACTCCCACAGTACAAAATAATCCTACCGATAATTTTAATTCTACTAAGTGACTTGACCACTAGGGGATGCAATCACTTGAACACCGTGTTGCAATACTAATATATTGCATTATAGTGTGCAATTACAGCTCTCCTATTACACATTGACACTAGCAGGATGTAAGAGGGGCACTTCAGGCCTTCACTAAACTTATGGCTGCCATGACTAACAGTAACGACAGATTTCGTGGATCCACTGGACCACATTCTATATAATTGAATAAGCCGACAGGTAGCCGAAGACACCTTTCCCATTAAAACCCACTTCCCTCTCCATCATTAATTAAAAATAAAAAAAAAAAACCCCCCACCCCAAAACCCCCCCCCCAAAAATACCCCCCCCCCCCCAATAATTTATATATCTATTATTTTCCCCCCACCCCCCCCCATCCTACCCCCCCTTTTCTCTCCTTTTTCCGGCAGGCAAACCCCAGGCTGCTACCACTGGTGCGACTTGCCTGCGCCCCCCCCCCCCCCCCCCCCCCACCCCCCCCCCCCCCCCCCCCCCCCCCCCCCCCCCCCCCCCCCCCGGGTTGCCAGCCGAGGTGTGCCTGGTAAAAATTCGCTAAGCAGGGTCGTAGTCGGTTACAGGCAGGGCCCTTAGAGTCAACTCCACTGGTGGGCCCCAAGAAACAACTCCCGTGGTGGGCCCCCAGAATCATCTCCACTGGTGGACCCCTAGAGTCAACTCCACTGGTGGGTCCCAAGAATCAACTCCACTGGTGGGTCCCAAGAATTCTTCTCACTGGTGGCCCTCCAAGAATAAATATCTACTGGTGGCCCAAGATTCATCTCCCAATGGTGGGCCCACAAGATTCATTCTCCACTGGTGGGCCCCAAAGTTTCAAATACACTGGTGGTACCTCAAGAAGCTAAACGGCATTGGTGGGCTCAAAGTAATTTACCTCTCTCTGGTGGGCCAAGGAATCTTCTCCTAGGGGGGGCTCCTAGTGGGCTTACTGCCCTCGGGGGGCCACCAAGGCTGCAGCGCCAAGGGTGGCCGCTTGTTGCTTCGCCTGGGGGGCCCAAGTTTGATGGTAAACGGGTGGACCATGTATGATTACGCAATCTGGGGGCCTTGTTGCCTGCGTCTCGGGGGGCCCCATTGTTCGCACATATGCCAACGGGCACAAACCAAGGCATCGAGAAGCAGTACAAGGAGAGACTACGGAAAAAGAAGGGTAGTAAAAAGAAAAGAAACAGTACGGCACCGAAAAGGGGAAGAAAAAGAGAAGTACAAATAAACAGAGAAAGAAGCGAACGGAGTAGCGGAAGGGCAACCGGTGCGGTACAAAGAGTGGGGGGGGGGGGGAAGTAAAAGAGGGACACAACGAAAGTCGACGCGCAAGAAAAAACCAGAGCACAAGAAAGACGCAAGAAGAAAGGTGTAGACCAAGTGACAGGAGGAGAGAAAAAGCAGACAGCAAAGAGAAAAGGACCCCGCAAAAAAGAAAGGGTCGAACAAACAACGATAACAGTAAATCCCCAGACGACAGTAAAACAAATAAAAAAACACAGTAAGCAAAAAAAAACAAGGAAAAAGGAGCAGAAAAAGGGAACAATCCAGGCGTCAAAACAGGTACAAAAAACAAAGACCAAAATCAAAAAGGAACTCAGGAAAAGAAAAAAAGTGACACAAAAAGAAAAAACAATAAAAAGTAAGGCCAAAACAACAAAAAACCAGGAAGAAAAAGGGGAACATGAGAAACAAGAAGTAGACAATAAAGGAAAATGCGAACGAAAGTAACGCGTAAAGTAAAACAAAAAGAGGAAACAAAAAGACAGTAAAAAGAAGAAAAAAAAAAAAAAAAAAAAAAGAGAAAAAGATGAGTAAAAAAAAGGAGTAGGTAGTACACAAAGGTGAACCGGACGTCAAGGTTAGGAAAAACGAAAGAAAAAAAAAAAACAAAGAAAGCGAAGACCCCACCCTACGGGCAACTAAGAACGGAGGAAACCCGAAAACGTACCAGCAAGCACATGAACAGACGAAAACAGGTAGAAGAGAAAGTAAAGTAAAAAGAAAAAGAGGACCAAAAAACGGAGGGAACCAAACGTCGACAGAAAAGAAAAGAAATCAGCAGGAATCCGAATCACAGGAAAGACGCGTAGACAGAAAGTAGACGTGAATACAACAAAAAAAACAAAAAACAGAGACAAAAAAAAGAGAACAAGGAGAAACACGTCCAAACAGAAAGGCAAACAGAAAGAAAAAAAGGTAGGCATAACAGAAAACAAAAAAACAGTAAAAAAGGTAGAAGAAGGAAGGGAACAGTCTAGGTAACAACAGTAGGACAAACCGAAAAGAATTGAAGTAAAGTAAGAGGTAGACGTAAGTAAACACAGGAAGTAGAAAGGAAGACAGATAACACAACAAAGGAAAACACGGACAGAGAAGAGAGAAGAGTCCGGGACCACGTACAAAAAAGAAAAACACAAAAAACGCAAAAAGCAAAGAGACCATAGAAAAAAGAAAAGAAACAAGGTAGTCAAGACAAGAAAAAAAACGCCGACAACGAGATAAAAGACGACAAAAAAAAAGTCAGGTAACACAAACAAAAAGTCAACTAAGGACAAACAAGGTACAGTACAGTAAGTAGGCCACCAAACAAACAAGAGTATTAAGGCACCCGTACAGCACGAACAAAGGGTAAAGAAAGAGAAACCAGAGACAAAAAGAAAAAAAAGAAACGAAAAACAAAGAAACAGACGGACACACCACGAGAGAAGAAAAAACAAGAACACACGTAAGAAAAAAAAAAACAAAAACAGGACAGAAAAAAGGGTTAAGAACAGTAACGAGCAAAGTAGACCCAGGTCCCAAAAGGTGACAAACCAAGGTCCGCGAGAGAAAAAAAGACAAAACCACCACAAAAGACGTCAACAGGAGTAAATAAAAAAAACAAGACAAAAAAAGACAAAAAGGGGTAAAAAACTAAACAGAAATGTAACAAGAAAAAAAAACAAGGGCCCAGAAAAGATAGTAACCGACGCCAACCAGTAGAAAAAAATACAACACAGAGCAGAACGAAAAAGCAAGGTACAAAAAACAAGTCGTTAAAAAACAGTAACAACAAGGGTCACCAAAGACCCCCAATGAGAACATGAAAACTAAAAAACAAGAAAGTAAGCAAAGGGAAGTACAGGGAGAGGAAGTAGTTAAAAGGCACACAAGAAAAACAAGAAAGAACGTAAAAAAAATTAAACAAAAAAAAGGTAAATAAAAAAGAAAAAGTCAAACAAGGATAAGAAAGGAACAAAAGCACAGTTCAGTGACGTAAAAACATCAAATAAGCAAAGAAAATAAAAAAGCAAAGACAAGGTAGGAGAGAAGATAGCGAAGGTCAGAACGCAACAATAGGCCAAGGTCCAAAACCAATCACACACACAGGAGCAAGGGGAGAAAGAAAAAAAAAAAACGTAACAGAAGGAAGAAAGCGACAATCGTAAATAGGCCAGGTAAGGGAAGAAAAACATAGAAAAAAGCAGTCGCGACACAAAACGGCGTCCGCAAAGAAGTAAGTAGACGCAAAACAATGGAACTAAAGAACAGGGCAAAGACAAAAGAACACAACGTCAAAAAAGCCCGGCACAACAAAGACGTAAGACCAACATGGGAGGAACAAGGGTATAAAAATCAAAAAGTCCAGTCAAAAAGACGTAAACGACACAAAACCACACGAAATACAATTAAAAGGAGAAAAGAAAACAAGGGGTAAAAACGCCAAATGAGCCGCTAGAATAAAAGGAAGGGTAAAAGAAAGTAAGGGGAAAATGGGAAAAGAGAAGAACAGTAAGAAAAGAAGGGTAGGGAAAAGTAAGAAGAAAAAAAAGTACGTCTACAGATAAAGCGAACAACAGTACAAGGATAAGTAAAAGTCAGAGGTTCAGTAACCAAAAAGTTCACAGAAAAAGTCCACGAAGTTAAAGGAAAACACGAAAAAAAGAACGGACCGATCAACGTCAATGAATTTGAGTAGAGGGCGGAACCACAAGACGAAAAAAGCCACGTAGAGGACAGCCGGTACAGTACAAAACGGTAGAGTCGGAAAGTGAAAGATCACAAGGTGAAAAGCACAAAAGGTAAGAGTACCGTAGAACAACCCCCCCATGTAGCAACGTAAGAAACGCGGAAAAATAAAGGAATGCACCGCACACAAGAAGATGTACCCGAAGTAGAATAGAAACCAGAAAAAACGCGGGAAAAAATCAAACCAAGTCAAAAGGCCCTGTAACATTGAGCGATGTCCCGACAAAGTAAAAGAACAGGAAAAGAAACATAGAAAAAGGAAACAAGGTAGGGAAAGGACAGAAAAAACAAGAAAAAAAAAAAAGAAAAGTCGTAAAATCGGGACAACCTCCAAAGAAGTACAGTAGTAAAACAAGATAGGACAACGCCAACGGGAAAAGGGTGGCCGCAGACCAAACGCAAACCAACAGAAGAAGTCAAGCCAGAAGGCCAACTGAAAGTGCAACACCGCACTAGCAACAGCCAAGGAAACAACACAAAAAGTAAAAGAAGGAAACAGAGTAGACTCAGGGTAACGAACACGTAACAGGGTCAGTAACCACACAAAAAAAAAGCCACACGACGACCGCACAAGAATAAAGAGAAAAAGAACGAACAAAGAAACAATAAAATGCAGTCAAGTAAGAGGAGGGAAACACAAGAACACCACTCGTCCTCAGGAATAAAAAAACCAGATGCAAAGCACGCCGTAAGGGTCACGGGCAACGAAGAACCAAGGGAAAAAGTCCAGCGCCGGAACGTAAACACACCGAACAAGATAAAAGACAGCACCCAAAAGCGAGATGAAGAGTTGAGGCAAAGAACGACACCGCCCTCGGGACACAAAACAGGCACCGTCGCGAGCAAAAAGACACACAACCCGTAGGCAACCCAACGTCAGAAGTAAACAAACGGACCACGGGACAAACCCCCGCAAACCCGAGTACCAACCGGCACGGAGGCCGCCCCGTCCCCCCGTCACGCGCCCCTCCACAACCACGCAGGTGACCTGACACCCGTTCCCTACCCCACGATATGGCATTAACCCCCCGTTAGACCGATCGGGCCCGAACGTAAACAAAAACCAACGCGACGAAGTCCACGGTTGGGGTGCACCTGACAAGCGCCACACGCAACAGCCAAGACGAGATGACCTCGCCGTCGGCTAACAGGAGTAAAAATTAGTAGTATATAAGTAACGAGAAAAAAGGAAGGAAGGTCGACATAAAGCACACCAGATCAGTAACAGCGACCAAACAAAACAAAAATCGGGCATTAGTCGTCAAAGCAACGCAAAGGCACAAACAAAGAAAAGTACCGGAGGAAACACGACACACACACACACAACGTAAAAGCCCGCCACAGCGAGGACAGGACATGTACCAGTCAAAAACAGTCCAGATTCTTCCCAGCACCAATGACCCACCACCCCACGCCCCCATAGCCATGTCCCCCCCCCACGCCCTCAGTCACACAAACACACACAACCCTGCACCCCCCCCACTACCCAGTTAGCGAGACCCACACATCCCGCACAAAACAACTTCGTCAAACGTACACCCGCGGCAACCCGGATCCATAGCGCCCGATACTCGTCCCCCGTGGTAGACGTGGGTCGGTCTGAGGCACAATAAAGTCGAAACACAACACCAAGCAGAAACACCAAGCCCCCTAGCGGCAAGCACCCACCCACAGCGCCCTAGAACGGATTCCGAAAAGGACAACGGAGGAAGATCGTGAAGGAACAATCCAGAAAGCGGACCGCATAGAAGGTAGTACAGGACAATAGTCAACAACCGCCGGACAACAAAGACGAGGAGTAAAGGACCCCCAACGACAAACAAGGAAGCGCCAACGACTGAAACAAGAGAGCACACCAAGCCAGTGACGAAACGCCGTGCAAACCATCGTCACATCAGACGAAAACACCGGCCACGAACGGTACACCTACAGTACACAGGCGCCCCAAACAGGCAAGACCCCCACACCAAGCCTTCTCACAACCCCCCCCCCACCTACCATTCCTTACAGCGGACACGTTCTTGCCTCCCGTACTCCCCACGCCCCCCCCTCCTATGCTACCCTCTTCTCCCCTACTCCTCCCATACTCCCCTACTCCCCCCCTTTACCTACCCCACTTCTCTTATCCCTTACTCCCCCCCACCCCCCTCCCTACTGCCCTACACTTCCACTCTACACGGGTGCGCCCCAAGAATATCTACACTGGGTTGCACAGAGTCAACTCACTGGTGGCCCAAGGATTCAGCTCCACAGGTGGGCCCAAGATCAAACTCCACTGGTGGGCCCCAAGAATCAACTCAAATGGTAGGGCCCCAAGAATCATCTCACTGGTAGGCCCAAGAATCAACTCCCAATGGTGGGCCCAAGAATATATCCTACTGGTGGGCCCCAAGAATCATTCCATTGGTGGCCCCAAGAATCATCTCCACTGGTGGGCCCGGGCAGTACAGTGTATAGATAGTTGCCCCCCTTTCCTGATAGGTATGTAGTGGTCCACTAGGTTGTCTCCTGCCTCTTCCTTCCCATCTTCCTGGCCCTCTTCATACGTGGTATGTGATCACTATGGTAATGCCACAGAATCACTTCCATATTTCCGTGCTCCGTGTAACGTATCCTACAAGGTTGCTGGATCTTATAACGTTCCATGTATTGTCCTTAAATTTATCATTTGCAAACAAATGAGTCTTTTCAAGCTGCAGCTGGAAGCCTTTGCGGGGTTGAAGTTTTCTCGGCGTCCTTTGCTGGTTGCTAAGTATTCAGTCTCTTCTATTAATGTCGTACAACAGAGGATACAGGGTGACAATGACTCTGCTGCTAACTGGATCAAATTTATGTAATTAGCGTATCATTTACCTGAAATTGTTTTGTAACAAACCGTTAATGAATTGCGTAGGTTTGCTCAACACCATTGTCAGAAAAATAATTAGTCTCATCACAGCACTTAAGGCTCAGCATAAAACATCCCAAACAAAATGCACATAAATTACACTCCTGACTCGTCTGCCGAGAGCGTGGGGCGGCACGCGTGCGATGCTGCAGAAACACGCTGCGGCCCGGTGGGCCCTCGGAATGTTGTCCACTTCCCCTGCAACAACCTGTACCAAAACTGCAAAGCCAGTGACTGATAGAATGGATACATTAACACCTTCCCGCCGCAAGGGTATGATTGTCACTACTTTGTTCTTTTCCTAACTTCGTCATCTCACAGAGCCGTAACTTTTTAATTTTTCCTTTTACATAACGACACAAGGGCTTTATGCTGAAAAAGTAGTACTGTTTAACCCCTCAATGCTCTATGAGAGATATATCCATCATGAAGGCTTTTTGGGTCTGTCTGCACGGCAAGTATTTCCAGTAGGACATTCACGCAGGTTTTTTGATTTTAAAAAGCATCAAAAACCGACTGTACATTCATCCTCATTAGTGTTGAGCGATTATTATCGACAAGTTGATAATCGTGCAGAGGTTTTTGATTGTTCGTGATCGGATTTTTTATGATCCATGCGATAATTTAGGTTAAAAATCTGGGCATTAATCTATTTAGATCGCGCCCTTTATTCGGGCTTTCCTGTAATTTTGGCGGCCAGCAAATCAGATTACAGAATAGAGCAGGGTGAGATGTGAGTGTATAGACGAGGCGTGCATCGACTGGGAATTGTGTATGGTTGCGCTTGGGCTGTGAAATAATCACCATGTACTCTTGTTTACAGTAGAACAGCGTGTCCTGTTCAGCTCTCAGTTCTCTCAGGTCTCAGAAGCAGTTAGGACGTTAGCGCTCTGCTGTGTCCAAACAGCTCAGCGAAATTATTTATATTTCTTCACAGAGAATCCTCTACTATTAGCTAGTGATCCTTGATACAACTTAGTGTAGATAGAAGATAGATTGCGAAGATTTGATGCATAGTTAGTCAGAGAATTTTGTGAAAGAGCAGCATTTACCGCTGTTAAAGTCACGGGGGGATGCGCGATGGTGGGATGGGCGCCCGCGGCGGCGACTCACAGACAAAGCTCCATAAAGATTATGGATATAAGTTCACCATGGACGTAGTGTAGGTCATTGCTCTTGCAATGAGCTTTTTTATTAAACAGTTTTCTATTGAATTTATTCCCTGGCTATTGGGCAGCCTGAACTTGATATGGGTACACATCTTTTCTATGTACTGCAGGTACTCTTTTGTTATGTGCAAAAACTCCTCTTTTATTATCAGATTTACATTTCAGATAGGTGTTCAATTTTCAATTTTGCCAATTTCCAATTTGGTTTGATATATCCACCTTGTGCTTAAATTAGAATCTAGAAAGTCAGCACAGGTGACTAGTGCCTACATAATTAACCTTGAATATCTCTAATAATTGCAATGTTATGTGTTTTTTGCACTTTGCGCGCACTTACAGCTTTGTTTCGATTGAGAAACCTTGTCACTTAATTGTGAATTACTGCAATGATGTAGTCACCACAGGTGAATTGATCTGGTGCGCACAAAAATACCTTTTATTATGCCGAATACATTTCAGCTACGTGTTTTTTCACGTTGGCTCAGGCCAGCTCTTGCTTGACTTGATGAGATTACTTTGCAGTTAATTGACATCAGCAATTTTGTTTATGATAGTTGAGGGATGTTGAGAATAGCTGTGATTTGCCGTCTTTAATTAAGAGACTTTCAAACCTATTGCCATAGTTCTCAAAATTTGTATATTTGAACATGGAGCGAAATTCAGTGTGGTAAGCGAGCAAAGACAGGGGGTAGACATGGAGCGTAGAGTACGAGAGGAAGTCGCTCCTTCCTAGTGCTGGCGACACACACCGCATGCCAGCGGATCGTCAGTTGACAGCTACACGTCAGGCCTGTCATCGATGGGTCCGGGCCTGGTGAATCTCAGTAAGAACAATTCGTCGCCAATCTGTCTTCAGTGGTTAATGCAACCTGCAATCTCAATTGTAAACAGTCTTTCACCTCGCTCTACGCAGTCACGGGCCACAAATGTCCGTCATCTCCTGCCGATCATCAGCATCCGTCCAAACATGAGAGCCAAATGTGTCAACTGTGTTAACTCCACCGCACTGTGGATATCCATTTTTGAGAGAACTCTTTGATGACAAAATGCGGTTGGGGTCAGAAGGCATGTTAAAAGATCAAAGGCCAAAGAGGATGATGTAGTCTGCTCGCTCCTCTGACGCCAGCTACGGATGCCATCAGAAGGAGGTGAAGAAGCGGTCTAATTCGGGGCAAAACCATCCCGTGTGCGGTCGGCACGCCTTGCAGTGCATCTTGCTTGTAGCCCGCTGCTCCTGATGCAGAATGTTCAGGAGACGTAATGTCACTGTGTTGATGATGATGATGACTTTGCTTGCGAGCGATTCCATCACTGGTACGCGAGGAGGGAAGATCGATGGGTTTATGGGTCAGTAGGGTACGCCTCAAAAAAAGGTTAGACTGGAGGGCGGTCTGCAGATATGGTCCGCTGATAATGATTCCGCCATGCACGGTCAGTCGCAAATTCCCCGCTTCTCGCTTCTCGCCGTCAAAAAGGTCAGGACCTCTAAGCCTGGGGGGGGCCTTCTTTGAGCAAGCCTCAGATTCACCAGCGATGTCATATCCGCCTTTGCGTAATAGCAAAGTAGTAGGCAATAACCTTAGGTGTTTAACCACCAATATTTAACAAAGATTGCGAGATTATCCCTGAACAGAGGCCTTGATGTTGGATTGATTGCAAAAATGAATTTTAATTATGCTACCCGCGGCACCTAAAATAGCCACGTTTTTATGGTCTGGACCCAACATACACAAGAGACTATAATCCAGTTAAATGCGACCATTGTCATCTGCGCATCAATAATCTAACTCAATATGTCGCAGTCTTATAGTGATTCTATTTTTATCCGTTTGATCATGTCCTTGCCATCATTTTATCAAAGGATACTATATCAGTATCGTCCTTCGACAAAATGGAAGGTGAGCAGTCGAATTCCAACACTTGGCTCTGTAGTATTGAGTGGGAAGGCCCTTTATTTGTTCTATCCCTCATGAGGCTGGGCTCCAGGCTGTACAATTCTTTCTGGATAACTCGGAGTAACATTTTCAGGCCAGCATATCTTTGTGCATCAGAATTGTTACAATTTTTCTCACCTCTATAAACTTTTTCCGTATTTAATGGATGCTACTACCACCAGCTCAGGGGAATGCTTATTGGGGGAGCCCGTTGTGCTCCCTAGGTATGATAATCTCTCCTGGGCTGGTGGATGAGGAGACGGTAGTATTCTCAGAGCAGTATGTTGAGAAACA
The DNA here is from genome assembly GCA_025379985.1 of Phyllomedusa bahiana. Lineage (NCBI taxonomy): Eukaryota > Metazoa > Chordata > Amphibia > Anura > Hylidae > Phyllomedusa > Phyllomedusa bahiana. The sequence continues at coordinate 59,703 of JAODAL010006422.1, read as the reverse complement.
AGATAACATTGTATATTGGAGTCGTTACATTGACGATATTATTATTCTTTGAGTTCTGAATCCGATCGTCTTTCATCGGTTCGTCGATAGTCTCAATGTCAAACTCTATAGTCTCAGATTTACTATCAGATCATCCATAATAATTGAATTGGTTTTTTCTTGATGTATTAATTCATAAATAACACTGATTGGCACATTGGAAACTACATCTTTATGTGAAACCACGGCAGCAATAGCCCTTTTGATGTGTTTTTTATATTTTTTAGGATAGTTTCATCCCTTTCCCTCCGCCGGGGTATTCCTAAAGGCCAGATAATCTGGAAGACGACGGAAATTGCTTCGTTGTGGGTTTTTAAATTAGAGGCAGCGACCTCCAGAAGAGGATGATAAAAGACGGGGTTATCCTGTCCAGATTCTTTCACAGGGCCTACCAGCATTGCACGCAAGAGTTTCTATCGTGGGTCCCTAATTGTACCAAACGGATCAGAATGGATCTAGATGGACAATAAACTTGAGATGCATTGAGGACTATTCGTATAAATGCTACCAACAAGTGAAGGGATTGTTCTCATTTTGGCCTTTAATGCAGCAGGATCTGATCTATAGATTTTTTGGATGAGTTCTCGTTATTACATTTAGACGGGGAAAAAATGTGGGGGACCTTTCTTGTTCGGAGCCATTATGTCCCCATCAACCCTCTGACACATGGCTCCGAAATAGGTACACCGGCTCATATCGTTGGGATGCGCAAAGCATGTTAAATTATTGTGTTAGCAAATCCCCTGTCAAAATCGACCCACCCCACTCTACCCCTTTTAGAGAGATAGAGACTGGGTATGCTAATTTGCAAGACCAGAGGTGTAATACTCTCCAAGGCCTTCGTATATGTGGTTGCCCTTTGATGTATGGTGTGAGGGTTGGGGGGGAGGGGGGGGTGTCGGTAGAGAGGGGAAAAAGACCATCAGGGTTCTCCAAGCATCTAGGATTTGGAACACTTGAGAGACATAAAACATCACGCGATACCCCAACTCAGCATCCGTCACTTGAATAAGATACATGCTTGCTAACCCACAATCTATCTAGGTTTCTCCGGTAAGTGAGAGATTGTCTCACCAATGAGAAGTGTGGAGGACTTTGGACAAAAAATATTGCAAAGAGTGACGAATTGGATCTTTCGTCTGAAAAAACTCTTCCATCCCTATGGCTGAATGATTTATTTTTCATTTGTATCATTTATTCACATAGTCTTCTTATGTGGATATAAATATATATATCTTTTTTTCCACTATTGATTTATATCTGTTATTATTTTCAATTATCGCTACCTACTACTATCTATATACCATTGTGTTAATTTTCCCCTGGTGTATTTTAGATACCCTAATTTTGCTATTGCATGTAATTTTGATATGTAAAGTTGGCCCCCGTGCGAGCATTGTAGATCAGCATACTTTCAAACATGCTGACTGCTATCTTGTATCTCTTTAGCTGCCTCCTCCCTCCCCGCTCTAGTGCTGTTGGTGTCGCGGTCTTTGTTTGCGCATTGCGCAGACCATGTGACTGTCACTCTGTGTCGGCGCTGACGTATGTGCTGCGTCATCTGATTTCTTTTGTAGATGTCGTATGATCGTTTATTGATATTGTCCATCCATACTACACGGCAGCTCTTGGCGTGCGTTGTATGCGCGTTCGGAGTACTCAACCCGCCGACCGTACGTCACTTTACCTTTAGCACATTCTTTGAATGTTGGGATTTTATTGATTATGTTTGTCCTTATTGGCGCAACTTTATCTTCCTGCATGCCATGTGTCGTTTCTTCACCAGCGTGAGTACCTTTACTATTATTGTTTTTGTGGTATTTATACATTCTTCAGGGGCCTCTATCTTTGTGGCTACCTTATTCCACCAGTGTCTCTTGCAGTGGCTCTATCTGTTCCATCTTACATTAGGAGTTCGGTTGAATCGATTACTTGTGCTGTGAGCACAATACTTTGCCACGGTCCCCTTACCATGCGGAGTCTCTTATCTGCCTTATCATCAACCCAATCAATAAACAATTTACACAAAATATAATTATTTACTGTACAACCTACACCCCCTTTCTATATAACACATACAATACAATACAAATCAACACATTCACATCAACATACAAAATATCCAACACACCCATCTATACCCCCTCCCCTATTTTCAACTCTATTTCTAACCACAAACAATCCTATCCCCCTCTCCACATAACATCAACTCCAAACTAAACATACCATCCAAATATTGCCATAAAAATTATAAAAATACATCTAACACAACCACAAACTTAATCCCCAACCCCATACTAAACAACCATCAAAAACTAAATACCCCAACAAAACTTAACTAAAAACACTAATATATACTCTTTACCATATCCTTTTACTCCCAAATCTTTTCTTTTACACCTCATAAATTACCACTAATAAAAATACACTACTAACTACTTTTACCACCACAAACACCATCAAACTACAAAACCATTACACAACCTAACAATAACTAATACATAAAAAAACAAATACCCTCCATTTCCATTACACAAAAATAATAACAATTAACCCCCACCCCCATTAAATTACCCACTCTCTCCCATCCCATCTAATCTCCATCTTCCCTCTCCAAATGTGTCTACCTTCCCCCTACCCCCCCCTGCCTCCTTCCAACCCACCCCATACCCACCCAATACCACCACCCCACCCCCCCCCCACCCTCCCCCCCCCCATCTTATCCCACCTCCATCACAATTATATCTCACATATTACAAATATCCGTGGTCAGCACTCAGCCTCCATCCCTCCCACGTCGCCCGAGTACCACCGCGACCACCAGTAGACCCATACTACACTTTTCCTTCCGCCCAGTTTGATGACCTGCACGCCGTACAGCGGCCAGTTAGCAGCCAGCCTTCTGTTCGTCCAGGTTTGGGAGCAGAAATGTAAAAACTTTAAACCCAAAACACATTACCAAAGCCAAAAAGGGGCACATGATGGGTTTTTTTTCAGGCATTGCCAGGCTTTTGGCCTTGGAAATGTTGCCTTTCCGTCTGGTTGAGAGGACATTGAAGGGTTACGCCACAGTCCATGGCCCTCGCTTGCCCCAATACAGATGCCGAGCAGGGCATTTCTTTGCCTGGTCAAAGCTGTCCCTGCCGGCCTAGCCCAAGTGTCATCTAATATTTTAAGGCGTTCGTCTGCATCTGTGGGCCGGAATAAGTCCATCTGACCACCGAACATGGAATTTGGATGAACGGACAAGGCCGCTATATCTCTGTGACAGCTCACTGGGTGTGCTGGGTGGATGTCCCTGGGGGTGGCGATGGCTCTCAGGCTCGGCGCACGCTCTTTCAAAACCGCAGGGATGGTGCAGGGTTCTTTCCCTCAAGGTCCTTGGTGGCATCACGTGCCAGAGAACACCAGGCCGTGTTGAAATTAAATCTGTCTTGGAGACCGTCCTCAACACAGGTCTGGAGTTGTGGACGCGCTTAATGAAAAGTGAACACGAGCGATGGATGGGTGCACAAGAACCTTGTGCCAGGGCAAAGGTGGTGTGAGATAAAGGGCGAAATCTTGTGGCCGCCCTTAAGATCGGTAGGCTGGAGCAAATCCCTTGCCCTGGGCACATGTCATGAACCTTGTCGTCCAAGAAATTTCTAAAGAGCTACCCGGGGAGTCATGGACTGCCTGCTGAGGAAGGCTCGAGGTCTGAGTTCGCACTTCGCCATTTGCACCTGCTTGTCCCGCCTGGCTGCTTGCAGCGTCCAGCTCGGGCCTCCCGTAAACCGTCTCATTGTTGACGTTGGCAACAATGATGGAATCACCCTCAAATGCTCCAGAGATTGTCAGGGAGCAGCGCAATGCCATTACGCGTACGAAGTGTACAATGGCCTGAAAGCGCGGTGCGACCTCGGCGGTGTTTTGGATACCAACGAGAGTGGAGGCAGGTGAAAGAGCTTGCACATCCTTGCCAGTTTTGAAGACAGCCACCAAAATGGTCAGTGCGGGACAATGCCCTTGTCAGGCATGAGCATTGTGGAACGATCGTAGGACACTCTGATAACATCAATAGGGTCCACCAGCGATGGGACGGCAGGAGACGGACACAGATGCTGGACACGGAGCCTTTCTCTCCGTTTCAAATCCAAGGCCCGACTGTTTCACAATTTCTTCGGTCTTCATTAGGCGTGGTTCGGGGTCCAGAGCTAGTGCAGGTGGGCGCATCAGCTCTCCGGGTGCTCATCTAAGGCAGTCAGGGCTGTGTTGAAGCTGTTGCCGGAGGCAGCAGGAGGAGGAGGAGGAGGAGGAGGAGGTGGAGGAAGGGATCCTAGGACACCGATGTTACCAACGTCACTTGCCTTGGAGAAGAGGTGGCGCGAATTTGGAGGCGGAGGAGGAAGATGAGGAAGATGAGTTTGAATAGTGCACCTCGACCCAGAAGGCTTGGGAAAACAAGGCTCCATCTCTCACATGAGTGCTTGGATGCTCCATTTCCTCCAACTTGATCATTCGCATTAAGGCCATCAAAATGACACAACAGTTACTGGGTGGCACCTCCTCGATTCACTGGGTACAAAACAAACTCAGCACTTTCCTTCCACCCACCCAAAATAGAGAGCAATAAAAATGGCAGGAAATGGAGACCTTTGCTGTATTGATCATCTGGAGACATCTGTTGCGTCCTGCTTCACGTTCCCCAAATGTCACCGGGGAACTACATCAGCGTCGTGACAGCAGTGCGTAGTGTGCAAGTAGGCGTAGCGGCAGCAGCAGGCAAGGTGGCAGAAAGCCTAATGGGTGACCTCTGCTAATCTTTATTTACCCGCCTCACCAACGAATGACAATTGCAGGGCACACATCCACACACAGGAGGATCAGCTTTTTTAAGATCATGGAGCAACGACATATAAGCGTCTCAACACCAATGTTTTTGTATGTGTTCCGGACCTATAGACTTCTGGTATCCCAAAAATGGACGAATGGCCCGAGTGGCTCGTTCACGCCATAGAGGTGTTGTCCTGACAGCAGTCCAGCGTCATATTGAGAGGACCTTCACGCACAGCTGGAGGGTCATTACAGACAAAACGGCATCGGGGCTCTTTCAACAGATAAATGTGGATCGTTTGACTTTCATCTAGATGAATCAGGCATGGATCTATGCTGTTGTTGTTTCGTGGACTACACACATTTGCCGAGGGGTACACCGATTAGTTGCAATGTCTACTTCACATTCCTCTTAAAACAGAATGGGGTATCCTCTTGAAAAATGTTTTTTTAAAAATGATCTATTTCTTACTGCAATTTTTATTCTCTTTTCCCAAACAGTTCAATTTTGCTGGTTTGACTGTGAGGAGACTGTAAAGACAGCAAGGTTTCATGCCAACACCGTATTCCATTTACTCACTTTATCTTAAGAAGTTTTAGCATTGTCAATGGTATTTGAGGTAATGTTGCTGTGAGATACAGCAATAATCATGGTACTTTGGAACTGAAAATGGGCTTTTTTAAGTGGCATTTCTCACTCAACAATTTTTATTAGAAATAAATTGGCCTGAGAAGTATATTTATAATTTTTTGGGGTATGTAGCTGGTGAGTACAAGCATTAATCATGGTCCCTTTGGAACAGAAATGTGGCTTACTAAGTTGGCTTTCTCCCTCACAATTTTTTAATAGTGGATGAGAAGTCCTTTTTATAATTTTTGGAGGTCATGTTGGATGTGAGATAAGCAATAATCTCTGGTCCTTTGGACAGTAAATGTGGCTTTTTGGGCATTTCTCCCTCACAATTTTATAGTGGCTGTGATGTTCATATTTATAATTTTTTGGGGTCATGAGTGGAGCTGTGAGATTCTGCAATAATCATGGTTCATTTGAAAGAAATGTGGCTTTTAAGGTGGCTTTCTCCCTCTATCAATTTTTTACAGTGGCTGAGAGTCATATTTATAATTTTTTGTGTCATGCTGCTTTTGAATGCAGCCAATACTACAGGTCCCTATTATTAATTTTTTTTGTTTCTAACGACATTTGTTCATTAACAATTGTCACAAAGTGGCTCAAGGGTCATGCTGTTGAATTTTTGGGGGCATTTTGCTGTGAAATGCACGCTTACTACAGGTCCTATTCTAAAAAAAAATGTTGTTTCTAACAGACATTTGTTCTTAAACAATTGTCACAAGTGGCTCAATGTTCATGCCTTTACGAATTTTAGGGGGCCAATTTTGCTTTGAAAATGCAGCTATATATAGGCTACTTTTATAAATAAATGTTGTTTATCTAACAGACATTGTTCTTCACGAATTGTCAAGAGTGGGCTCAAGGGTGATGGTTGCTGTCAGAAACAGAATAGGTTTAGGGACACTGTTAATGGGACACATATTGCAAAATGATTTGTTTTTGAAAGATTCTTTAACATAGCTACCAATCCCTGTATTGAGACAACCCATTTATACCAATTAAAAAAAGAGAAACAAAGGACATGGTGGGATTCAATCCTATTTTAAAATGGTTTTCCTAGAATTAAAACTACCTCAAAAAACTTGCATGTTACAAAATAGCTGGTAAAAAATTCTCTGATTGTACAAGGGAGAGTAGGTACAGGAAAACTTGACCATATGTAGGATTATTCAGAGGACATGGAGTATGGAGCCGGACAGAGTACAAAGTACAGAGACAAATATTCCTCCGCTCGTTGAGTAAAAGGAGAAAAAGAATCCCAAAAAAAGGGCACCTGGGGGAAAACGGGAGGGTTACACCATTTTTTCCAGGAAGCTCAATTGGTCGCACTCTCAAGGGGCAAGCGCTACCAGGACGGGACTAATGTCCAGTGAAACAAAATGGTGGTTGAAAGACCCCTTTTTTTCCGGCACTTTTTTAATCTGGGTCATGCATTTTTGGGGGTCATGCTGCGTTCCAGGAAGATATAGTCAATGTCCATTTCAAGTAACATATGGTTCAAATCATACTCCCTTTTGGGCCCACTTTTTAATTTGTGGGGGAATGCGGGTTTTAAAGGGGTCAGTTTGGTACAAACAGGGATAGAAATTCTGTATTTTTTTTCTGTGGCTTTATAACCAAGTGTTTTTCCTAAATGACACGTATCCTTTTGACTGTTGTGGATGTTAATTTCAGCTTCCCACCTTTTTTTGGGTTAAAAAATGAAGGTGTTTTTTCCTCCCATAGACTTTAATGGTCATCGCTAAAAACGATCTACTATCGAAAAACCTTATCGTAGGGGCGACTACGACTATTCCCCGTTTGGATAGCCAACGAATCGCTCAACTAACCTCAAAACCCTCAATTAAAAAACTGCCTTGTAGCCCACAGAGATTTTCTGTGGTCAGTTTTAAAAACTTTTTTTTTTTTTTTAAACTTAGAACATGTTAAATCTTCCGCCATACTTCACTCTGTAAACGGCGGACCATTTACTATCGAAAGCTTTGTGCCTGGTTTTTAGCGTGGATTTTGGCACATACACGAACTCAATAGCGCTCTTTGATGCAAAAATGATTGGAACTGAATCGATAATCTGCATCCAAATCCAACTAAAACACGCGCCAATAAAACAAAGACTGAGTTGAAAATGTTAAGGTTTTTTTGTAAAATAACGTTTAAATACTCGTCGGACGAAGCAGTTTTAGGATTCAGAATCTGGCAAGTCCTTTGTTCTTTGTCGTATGGATGAAGCCTAAGAAGTTATGGAACAGGGGGAGCACTCACTGAGCCCCCACTGTAAGCACTGACTACCAGCTGTTAATTACAGCCAGCAGCCTCACTAGCAGCCGGGATCGAGGACAGCCATTAAACCATTTACATGCTGCAGTAAACATGACCACAACATCTAAATGATTAAACTACATGGTCATGGTCAGCTTCAGGGCCCTGAGGGCTCACCCAAAACATGATCACGAGGTGCCGTTTGGTTGCCCTGCAGCAAAACCCAAATTTTATTTACTTATTTTTTTCTTTTAATCATGTACAGAGAGGGTCTTACCATGAAACCTGCATTTTTGAAGGGGTTGCCTGACTACAAAGATAACGTTCAGCATTTAAGGAATGGTTAATGAAGACTTTTTCCAAATACATTGCTTTATTTATTTTGCTTTGTTGGAGATGAGATATCTCTCTTATTCCGCCCTCCTCCCCCTTTTTCCAGCTTCTTTTTCTTATCGAGTGCAGGGAAGACGCACCACGGTCGGCAAAAGGGAAAACCCCGGAGTTTGAAACAGAGTTCGGTGGGACAAGGTTTCGGTGCCCTAGGTAAATAGGACATAGCGCCCCCCCAAGGGAAATTTCATCCCCCCAACCTGCTTGGTCCTTTTCCCGGGTCTGTTTGAAGTGCTGCACTAGGCGGTCGCCTTCCTTTCGCTTTCCCGTTGTCCTGGCCCTGACTGAGTGTGTTACAGTTTCTCTAGCAAACAAAGGAGAATAATTACTTTTGATTTTTACTTGAGCTAAAAAGCCCTTTTCAAAAAACATACACTCCTGCTCTCATGTCAGTACAATTTTGAAAGCTGAGAAAACAGGAAATATCTAATCATGCTATAAAGCACCCACACCCTAACCGAAAAAAGGAAAGCGGGAATCTTAAGCTGCTTATGGTTATGGCTCAGTGAAACAGCATGGTGAGGCAACCTTTTTAAGTTCTAGGTGGATTAATTGTTACTTTAAAAAGTAAATCATAAAATGAAAAAAAAAAAAAAACATAGTAAGCATTGCCACATGATAAAATCGTCTTATTAAAATATCATGTTTTTACCCCCCCCAAAAACACGTAAAAAAATAAATAAATATCCAACACCAGGGATTATGGGTTATTTGGTCTTCCCGCTGCCCAGAAAAAAATTTGAATACAAGAAGATTAAAAAGTTGCACATAGTCTAAAATGCTACTAATAAGGCTTTGTTAAAATGGCTTATTTTGGGATGGTTTTCTTTCCCGTATTTGTACCGTAGGGAAAAAATCGGTTGAAATCCACCCCCATATTACGTAACCCCAAATTTCATAGTTCTGTTCCCCCTCCTGTACCGCGAGCGGGGAGAAAAGTGACATCACATTACCCGGGGGGATACGCACCGGGGAAATGAAGTCGTGGGGCCGGCAGCTGCCGCCCTCCCCGCCCCGCTGCCGAGCGCACGCCATAATTGCGGGGCGAAATCCGTCCCCCAATTACGGCGTGAATAAGCCGTGTGAACGAGGCCTAAAACGTAGACCCTGCCCCACAAACAACAAACCAACACAAACCATTGCAGGAAAAATAGAAACGTCATTGGTCTCAGACAAGGGCAATGCAAAGCAAATTCTTCAATGTATAAAAGCAAAAAAAAATAAATAATAATAAAAAAGCCACAAAATAAAAAAAATTTAAACTACACATATAAATTTGGTTTAGACTAAATTGTACTGAATACAGAGATTAAGTCATGAAGACCAAATAGTAAACGCCCACAAAAATGGAGCAATCAAATTTTTTTTTTTCTTACATTCCATCCCACAAAGAATGTTTTGGTTATTTTTTCCAATTACATTTTATGTTACAGTCAGTGGCACCAATAAAATACATCTTGTCCTGCAAAAAAAACCCTCATTAGTATATGTAGGCGGAAAAATAAAAAAGGAAGGAGAAGGCGAAAAACAAAAATCCAAAAACAACTGAAACTTTAAGGGGCTAATGGCCCCTGGATTACGGGAAAAACCCCTGAAAATTCGACTTTGTAGTAGGAAAAGTGCAATTGTGTTGCTTTGTGGGGGGGTGGAGGGAATCATTTTCATGGACTGTGCGGTATCAATGACACGTCTCCTTTATTCTGCAGATACATATAATTCCGACGATATTGAATTGTTGAAGTATTTTTTTGCTAGGTTTAACTTTTTTTTTTTTTTAAAGTTATTACAATTTTTATTAAAAATTAAGCGCCATTTTCAGAGACTAACAAATTTTTCTTGTCGGCGACTAATGACCTATGTGGAGGGTCCTCTTCGCACACAGATTGTAAGCTCTTGCGAGCAGGACCCTCACAAAACCTTGCTAACGTAAGCAGCTTTCACTGTGTAATGTCTGTCTTTTGTCTGTGCTTATACCCTCTACATTGTAAAGTGCTGCACCATCACTTCCATACGTTTTTGCAATGTTACATAAGGTTTGATCCTTACCCTAAAGCGGATACCTTACCTCAATTTTCCAACCATCAGAAGTTAAAATGCCTCTCAAGACCATCTTACTGCAGGCTGCCATGACAAAGAGGCCCACCAAGTAGAATGAAATCAGACGGACGGGGCCTACTGGTCTGGTGGGAGTTGCTGCTCTTCCCTACCTTGCCAACACTTATCAAGGTGAGCCCCTATGTCACTTTTTAACCCAATGGGCATTCCCTTCCTCCTTTTCCCAAAAAACCCCAATTCCAATGAAAACCCCTACGGGACCTACCTTCCAACTAAAAACCTTTCGTCCCTGGCCCTCCACTGCATGCTATGCCCCACTAGGGGCTCATTTTCAAGAGTGTGGTAGACATAATTGTGGTTCAAGGGCGAGACTAAAAAACAGCTGAACTGGGGGGATTTTTATTCGGGTGAAGTAGGTGGGGCTCTATCTATGACCCAGAACAGCCCTTTCCCATGTTTGACAAAAAAATTATATCATATTCGATAAGAGGAAGGAAGGTTTTTCGGGAAGTCCACTCAACACATGCAGGCATCTGCCATTCAATTTCCCGGACGGGGTAACTCCCCCCCTGAGGTAACCACTTTGATGTGTGGTGAAAATTTTTAGCGCATCACACCATTACAAAAGGGTTTGGCATTCCACTCTGCCACCCACTCCCTTGTCATGATCTCGGGGTACTGATTAATTGCCATTGCAGCCAGGGACCGAATGATGCGCCCAGGCCTGTCATCTAACTACAGCATCTAAGTGGTTAACCTCAGGGGTCTGTTTTTCCCATCCGGCCAATGAATGGCAGATGCCTGCATGTGTTGAGTGGACTTAGCCGAAGAGCCCATTCCATACACTCTTATCGACATCATAATATAACTGTATGTCAAACATCGGAAACGGGTAGTTCTGGGTCATAGATGAGGGTCCCACCTGACTTCTCACCCTGAAATATAAAAACCCTGTTGGAAAAATTGAGGTAAGGATCCCCTTAGGTAAGGGCAAAAACCCTTTTTAACATTGCAAAAACGTATGGAAGTGATGGTGGACTGGAAGCATTGCAAAGAGCACCATGAAAATGCGTAAAAAAATCCTAGACTTTTTGGAAATTTTTGTTAAAATTTGATTCCGGCTGACCCAAACTGAATTACTTGCGGTGAGATCACAGTGCATTAATTATCAAGTTAAGCTATGTTATAGCTGTTGGAATATATTTTGGGCAGGGAAGAGGCAAAGCAATGTTTTTCATGGGAGGTGTAGTCAATATTCTCCTACCTGGATTTTTTTTTAACCGTTTTGAAATAAAGTGAAGGCTGGACTAATATTATTGGAATTTGGGGAGCACTGAGGGCCACATGTATGAAAAAATTTTTGGTCAAAGACTTTTTTTGTTCCCCTAGCAACCCGAGTTCCCGTTTAATTTCATATAGGGCCTTAAAAAATAAAAAGGGGGAAATCGATTTTGGTTTTTAGGGCACCAAAAAAAACTAGCCTTTTTCACACAAGTCTCACCACACTCTTAAATGGTTTAACCCAAACAATCCATCAGACAACATATTATTCAGCCTGGAAACACTGTTTTAATTTGATGCATCACAGTTTGGGAAAAGAACAGTGTCTGATTTAAGGTATATTTTATGAGCAAAGAGGTCTTAAAGGGGTTGTCTCACTACATTGATTCCTCTCACCTCAGTCCTGTTTTCTTGGTTTCACTTTGAATTCAAGGGCGTGTTTACTGGCATCTACTAGGCTGCAGTAGAAACCAGGTCTGTAGCTATAGCAACCAGTGCTGGAAGCCTATCAGGAGAGATCAAACAGGTCTGTAGCTATAGTGACCAGTGCTGGCAGCCTCTCATGAGAGATTGAACAGGTCTGTAGCTATAGCGACCAGTGCTGGCAGCCTATTGGGAGAGATTGAACAGGTCTGTAGCTATAGCAACCAGTGCTGGCAGCCTATTGGGAGAGATTGAACAGGTCTGTAGCTATAGCAACCAGGGGCTGACAGCCTATAAAAGAGGGGATTGATCAGGATTGTAGCTATGGGCAACCGTAATGGCAGCCTTTTCAGAGTGTTTTTTTTGAAACAGGTCTATAGCTATAGCGACCTGAGGAGCTGATGCAGCCCATACAAGAGGGGATATCTAGGAATGGGTTGGACACTGTTAATGGACACATATTGCAAAGTGATTTGTTTTTGCAAGATCTTTAACATAAAAAGCAATCCTTGTAGTAAGACAACCCCTTTAAGAGCTTCCTCAATGGCTGTAGACACCTTTGCACTTTGCATTTGTATTTTTCATTTGCTTCCTAAATGCAGAATAAAGCAATTGTTTGGTTAAAAATGTCCTATTTTACGACCGTGGAGTTTGTGCAAGTCCTTCACCTGGCTGACTGTCCTGCAGAATCTCCAGCCAATCTGTTAGAGTTTCTGGTCTTTCTTCTAACCGCTTTTTGCTTTCTTCCTCTCACTTCTATAGATAGCAGCAGGAAGAGGGGGAGGAAGTTGTTCATGGCAGATCAGGGCCTGGAGAGAGGAGAGAGCATCCTTGGTAGGCAGCTCACATAGGCTGTAGATATCAAGGAAAACACACACAATGCAGCTTGCAGATAGAGAATCGATCATTCTGTGTACAGGTGTTAAGAGGAAGCAGAGCACTCACTGCAAACTCTAGTCTTTTAAACAGGGCTCATATCTGACATTTATAACTGGGAGCAGCAGGCCTGGGACAATGGGTAGGTGAAGGTAAGTGACCACCTAGGCTGCCACTTCATCCCAGGCAGAAAAGGGGGCGCAAGGAGTTATGAAGTGGACTAAACTTTTCACTGAGGGGGCGCTATGTGCCTTATTTGCTTAGGACACCAGAATACCTTGTCCCAGTCCTGGCTGAGAGAACTCCCCTAAAATGTGAAACTAGGAGCAGCTGGCATGGGGGAGCTAAAAATAAATGAAGACATATAGAGCAAAGATTATAATTTAACACAACTTTTCTTTCCCAAGCTAACCATTGAAATATGTGAAAATATTTTTTCCATGTCTAAGGTATCCATAGCCTCTAAGTCTTTCAGACTGCATGAAGGTCAAGGGGACTGATGTATCTAAAATGGGGAAGTGTCAGGAGAATAAATTAATGGATATTGATAACCAAAAGAGGTCTTTACTCAGCTCTAAGACTTAAAAAAACAAAAAACAAGACTTAAAATTAATCAAAGAAGGATTTTTCTCTAATGAATAAGAAGGACTGTTCCTATACTACTAAGAGGTACTATTTATATTAGTTATAGCCGTTGATATGGTGTGGTAATGTCGCTTTTTGTAAGTAAATAGCACTTTATACACTCTGAAGACTTGCTGCTGTTTTTTTTTAATAAGTATGAGTTTTTAATTCCTACTGCGCTAAAATGGAAAATCACCCCACACTTACCTCTCCCATTATCACTGTTCCAACACTGCCAGAGCTCCAGTGTCCCTCCTTCTCCCAATTCCCTCACTGAAGACTTCACTTTAATGGATCAAATGATGCTGCAACCAATCTGAATGTAGAACATGTGACCACAGAGGCCAGTGATTGGCTGCAGCATCATGTGACCACAGAGGTCAGGGATTGGCTGCAGCATCATGTGACCACAGAGGTCATGGATTGGCTGCAGCATCATGTGACCACAGAGGTCAGGGATTGGCTGCAGCATCATGTGACCACAGAGGTCAGTGAGTGGCTGCAGCATCATGTGAACACAGGGGTCAATGATTGGCTGCAGCATCATGTGAACACAAAGGTCAGTGATTGGCTGCAGTATCATGTGACCACAGAGATCAGTGATTGGCTGCAGCATCATGTGACCACAAAGGTCAGGGATTGGCTGCAGCATCATGTGACCACAGAGGTCAGTTATTGGCTGCAGCACATGTGACCACAGAGGTCAGGGATTGGCTGTAGCATCATGTGACCCATGATGTCCGGGGAGGACACTGGAGCTTTGGCAGTGCTGGAACGGTGCTAATAGGAGGGGTACGTGTGGGCTAATTTTCCATTTTAGCACAGTGGGAAGGCGGGATGGGGTTGCAGCATCATGTACCACAAGGTCAGGGTTTGGGCTGCAGCATCATGTGACCACAGAGGTCGTGATTGGCTGCAATATGTACCCAGAAGTAATGAATAAAGACATCATGTGACCACGGGGGTCAGGGATTGGCCGCATCATCATGTGACCAAGGGGCGTGATTGGCGCACCATCATGGACCACAGGGGTCAGTGATGGCTGCAGCGTCATGTGACCACAGAGGTCAGGGTTTGGCTCCAGCATCATGTGACCACAGAGGTCATGATTGGCTGCAGCATCATGTGACACAGGGGTCAGGGATTGGGGCTGCAGCACATGTGACCACAGAGGTCAGGATTGGCTCACATCATTTGACCACGAGGTCATTGATTGGCTCCAGCATCAGGCCCACAAGGTCATTATTGGCCGCATCATCATGTGACCATAGAGGCCGGGGTTTTGGCTGCAGCCATGTGCCACGGGCAGTGATTGGCTGCAGATCATTGACCACAGGGGTCAGGGATTGGCTGCAGCAACAGTACCACAGAGGTCAGTGATGGCTGCAGATCTTTGACCACAGAGGTCATTATTGGCTCCGCATAGTGACCAAGAGGTCGTGATTGGCCCCGCACATCATTGACCATAGAGGCCTGGGTTGGGCTGCAGCATATGTGACCACAGAGGTCATGTTTGGTGCGCATCATGTCCCCACAGAGGTCAGTGTTGGCTGCAGCGCATGTGCCCAAAAAGGGGTCGGGGTTTGGGCTGCAATCATGTGACCACAGAGGCAGGTTGGGCGCAGCATCATGGATCACAGAGGTCAGTGATTGGCTGCACTCTTTTTCCCACAGAGGTCAGTGATTGGCTGCAGCATCATGTCCCACAGGGGTCATGTTGGCTGCAGCATCATGAACCACAGAGTTCAGTGTTGGCTGCGCATCATGTGCCACAGGGGCCAGTGTTTGGGCTGCAGCATCATGGACCACGAGGTCGGGTTTGGCTGCACATCTTGACCCAAGGTCGGGATTGGCTGCAAACAGTGACCCAGAGGTCATGATTGGCTGCAGCATTGTGCCAAGAGGTCATTTTGGCTCCAGCAAATGGACCACAGGGGTCAGTGTTTGGGCCGCATAACATGGACCATAGGGGCCTGGGTTTGGGCTGCAGCACATGTACCAAAAGGGGTCAGTGAGGGCTGCAGCATCATTGACCACAGAGGTCAGGATTGGCTGCGCATCAGTCCCACGGGGTCAGGGATTGGCGCAGAAACATGTGACCACAGAGGCCGTGAGGGGCGCAGCATAATGTGACCACAGAGGTCAGGGTTTGGGGCTGCAGCTATGGACCCATGTTTCCCCGGGGGGGGACACGGAGTTTTGGGCAGGGGAACGGTGCTAAGGGGAGGGGTACGTGTGGGCTAATTTTCCATTTTAGCCCAGTGGGAAGGCGGGAGGGAGGTTTTTTTTTAGAGTCTTGGAAATCCCTTTAAAATAAGTTTTCCAGAAGCTGCAGTGATGAAGTAGTAATTATGTGAATCAAACTTTAAGGAGTCTTTTAGACAGAATAATCGGATCTGTCTCTGGGCTTTGCAGATAGCAATCCTCTTGCTGCAAAAAAATCTATTCAGAGGCAGGGAACAGATTTTGGCCTCAGAGGTTTCTGCAACAGATGTGCTGCATGAAGCTGAGTCCATGGAGGGGACCATGTTTGGGTGCAGAATGTCGAGTGAGATTGGTGTAGTGGCTCACAGAGGAGCAGAGTCTAAGGAGCCCTGGTGTTTACCCTCAACACCCATAAAGGGGCTTGGAGGCTTGAACTACATGCAAGGACCTCCATGAACACTTGCTGTGACGGCTGCCAAACTGGCAAGGTACAGGAGGGTTAGGTAGTCAGGTTGAAAGTGGAAAGTCAGGAAAGGTGGCGCTCTATTGTAATTAGGGTCACAGGCAGGAGGTCAGGACAGGTGGAGTGCGGTTGTAAAAGGGTCAGAGCAGACTATGCTTAAAACCGGTTAAAATCGGACATGTAACTCTCTCACAGAATGCAGTACTTGCACCAACTATCTGGCAAGGGTCTGAGGAGAGGAGCTCTTAAAAAATACCCCTAAATGGTAGTGGATTGGTCAGGTAGAGTGAGCAACATGTGCTAGCTCTTTAAATTGCTGAGTGTGCATACCCACTAGAGGGGAGCTGCCAGAAGAAATGGGGAAAATATGCCGAATGACTGGAGAGAGGGGAGGACACCACCTGACAAGATGATAAGGTACACAGATGAAAAGTCCATAAGGGGATAAGGTCCAGATTTGGACTGGCCCACGGGTGAGCAAGGGAAACCTGCAGCGAGCCTCTGGGCAAAGTGAACCACTGAGAATAGAAGGCTTGGAGCTGCTTTTTAGAGAGAAAGTCAGAGAAAGGGAGAGAAGGAAGAAGTAAGTGGAATATGAGCAGTTTGGTACAGATGCTGAATGGGCCCCAAGAACCAACAGCACTGAAGGGTCCCAGAAACCAACTGCACTGAAGGGCCCCAAAAATAAACTTCATTGGTGGACTCCAAGAATCAACTCCACTGGTGGCCCCAAGAATCAATTCCGTTGGTGAGTCCAAAGAAACTACTCCATTGGAAGTCCCCAAGAAACAGCTCCAATGGTGGCTCCAAGAATCAACTCCACTGGTGGGCTCCAAGAATCAACTCCACTGGTGGCCCCAAGAATCATCTCCACTGGTGGGCCCCAAAAAATCAACCCCTGCGTGGCCCTAAGAATCAACTCCACTGGTGGGCTCCAAGAATCAACTCCATTGGTGGCCCCAAGAACCAACTCCACTGGTGGGCCCCAAGAATCAACTCCGCTGTTGGACCCTGAGAATCAACTCCACTGGTGGGCCCCAAGAATCATCTCCACTGGTGGGCCCCAAGAACCAACTCCACTGGTGGACGCCAAGAATCATCTCCACTGGTGGGCTCCAAGAACCAACTCCACTGGTGAGCCTAAAATATCAACTCTACTGGTGGCCCCAAGAATCAACTCCACTGGTGGGCCCCAAAAATCAACTCCACTGGTGGACCCCATGAATCAACTCCACTGGTGACCCCAAGAATCATCTCCACTGGTGGGTCCCCAAGAATCATCTCCACTGGTGGGTCCCCAAGAATCATCTCCACTGGTGGGTCCCCAAGAATCAACTTCATTGGTGGCCCCAGGAATCAACTCCACTAGTTGGTCCCAAAAATCATATCCACTGGTGGCACCAAGAACCCCTGTTTAACAGTGATAAGGTCCACCCATATTATAGGCATCTGAAAGTGCCTCCCACACATTACCCCAAGATTTCAGTTTGAGCTTTTTGAACCAGACGACCCATGTATGTATAAATTCTACAGTCAGTAAGTTTTATATTCTATATTTTCTATTGTCGGTGCCAGAATACAAGACTAAATGCAAAAAAAAAAAAAAAAGACAAATCCATTGACTAAGTAAATAGATTTCCCAATCCAATAATACACAGCGGTGCAGAAAAGATACTCTGTCCTTTTAATGACCGCATCCATCATCATCACTGCTTTGTGGTGACGATCCTACGACCATGCACGGGATTCATGGCAATTTAATTAAAACACATAACAAAGGCCGGTAATGAAGTCAAAGGCAGGAGCTGCGGAAGGAGGAAAAAACACAAGAAAAAGAGAGAAAATAAATCTGAACAATCAGCAGAAGGTCGCGAGGAGCAGCCGACGCCTCTTGTTTTTGTGTATTTCTCCCGGACCCGATGAAACATTTCCACTTCACTTGAGATCAGGTTGAACTTGCGTCCCGGCACTTTTTGACTCTTTGTTGTGCTTTGACATTCTAAGTAAAGGGCGATCCGACCAGAAGAGATTTTATGTTCTTTACACAGAACATTTGATGTAAAAAGGTGAAACCGATCTGTTGTCCAAAAGATAAGTTGTGTTTCTAAATAACTGTTTTCTGATAAAACTGCTTCCATCTAAAAAACAAAGCGTAAGTCCCTACAGGAAAGTCGAGAGCCGAGGAGTGGAATAAAGGATTTGTGTGCTTAAAATAAATGGGAAATTTCTACAGAGGAAGAAAAGATTCGAGAAATTAAGAGAGGGGTAATGTCACCAAAAACAAAGGAGAAAATAGTTTAGGGGTTTGTGATACAAGTGAACTATGGAAACATCTTCTGTATCAATGGTCCCTTGGTTACGAATGGCAGAAGCTCTCTTGCTATTTCATCCTCTCTTGCTTATTAAGTCTGCAGGATATTCTTATCTTATGACTGTCTTCTTTTCTCTATGCTTAGAGTGGTTACATGACAACTGCAAACATCCTTGCATGTCAGCTGACCAAGCTGTGCACCTGGAGCCCGTTAGCTACTTCCAGTCTGTATAAAACTCAGTTGAATCTAGCAGTTTGGATGCTGAATAAACAGTAAGGGAATGTTCACACGGAGTAATTGCAGCGTGCGTTTCGCCGTGTATTTGCGCTTTATACGCGGCAAACTGTGCGCTGCGGATACGGTAATTCATAGCTCTCCTCTCCCCAATTGTATTGTATGCCCAGGGAGAGAAGTAACAGGTCACCTCATCGCGGCACTGCTGATAATAGAAGTGAATGGGACCGCCCCCTCCCTGTCCTTGCTCCCCAGTACGCCATGTGAACATACCCTAAGGGTATGGAGCATACTTTGGTGCGTTTGCATGACTGTGCCTTTCCGCACAAACCAGGCATCCAAACACGCGTCAAAAACCGCACCAAAAATGCTTTGAGTGAAGGCACCCTAAGGTCTTGTCAAATCCTTATATGTTTCTTTTAGGGTACGTCCAGATGACGAGTAAAATCTACTCATCGGAGTTTCAACAGGTTATGCCACTGAAAACTGTGTCGGACAACACAGTTTCAATCGAGCATTTCATGTGGATTTATGTAGTTTTTTTACGCCAGTTTAACAGTCAGAAAATGAGTCCCCTTGTTTCCTACGTAGTTTTGAACGCGACATGCTAATTTTTTTAACACAGTTAACACAAGGTTTTTAGTCATCACCATTGACCTCAATAGTAAACCCTAAAGAACCTTTTAACCCAAGCCTGGTTTTGGTTAAGGTTATAGTCAGCAATAGGACTAGGGTTAGAGATTGGGGCAGGGCTAGAGAATAAAATTAGTTTTTGGACATCCCGAACCCAATTTTTTTGCAGGTTTGGTTGAACCTGTGTTGTACCGAACAGGGCTCTAATCAAGCAACACTTTAAGCAGGGGTCATTGATGTGTCCTGTTTGACACATTGCACATCCCTAAGAACCTTAGCCTAAGTCAGACTTGGACTGGTCCACAGGGGAACAGGGAAAACTTCCGGGGGACCACTGAGCATGACATACTTGAATTTTCTTTTAACCTCAAAAAGGCAAAGAGAAAGAGGTAAGAAGCAAGAGGCAGAGAATAAGAGACATCTGCAGTAGCTGTAGAGTGTGCTTCCAGAATGATCTCCACTGGTGAGCCCTGGAACCAACTCCACTGGTGAGCCCCAAGAATCAACTCCACTGATGGGCCCCAAGAATCAACTCCACTAATGGGCCCCGAGAATCATCTCCGCTGGTGGTCCCCAAGAATCAAGCCCACTGGTGACCCCAAGAATCATCTCCACTGGTGGCCCCAAGAATCAATTCCACTGGTGGCCCACAAGAAACAGCTCCACTGGTGGGTCCCAAGAATCAAAGCCACTGGTGGGTCTCAAGAATTAATTTCACCGATTGTCCCCAAGAATCAACTCCACTGGTGGGCTCCAAGAATCATTTTCAGTGGTGTGCCCCAAGAATCAACTGCTCTGGTGGCCCTAGAATCATCTCCACTGGTGGGCCCCAGAATCAACTCCACTAGTTGGCCCCCAGAATTCATTTTCACTGGTGGGCGCAATGAACCACAGTCCGACACTGGCCTAAATTATGGTTGGAGTTACAGTTAGTGCTAGGAACAGGAATGGAAATAGGGTTAGAGCTAAAGGAAAAATTTTGTTCTGGACAAATTTTTTCTTAAGTTTGGTCGAACCAGTGTTGGGCGAGCAGGACCTTTTTCGAACAAAACAAGGAATGTACATGTGCCCCGTGTGACAAGTTGCACACCCCTAATGATAGTTCTGGTCCTGAGGGACCATATTCAGCAAATGGACTATATCAAGCTCAGTTGTCCATCGACGCTCGTGTGCCACAGGCTGTAGACCTTAATATTTGTGTAGAGCCAAAGATAACACAAGTGGTGTCAAAGACAACCCCCTCTGTATTCTATCTATCATTTTATTATTATCATTTGTTTTCCCATTAGTCTGGTCAATAGATAGATAGAATAGATGTACTGGGTTAGATGTTTCAGAGATAAACACGACTTGAGTCAACTCTTGCCACGTGACGCCAGCTGGTTGTTCCACTGCACACCCTTCACATCTCCTGCCAGGAGCTCCACTCCGCTGCCTGGCATCCCAACCACAAAAGATTCTCATTTTGCTTTCATATTGTTAGAAGAAAAAAAAAGATCTGTGATCTGCGAGGAAAACCATTGATCCGAACATAGGGAACAAGTGCGCGTTTCATGTCCTTGTTAGTGCACAACCTGCTACCGTCGCGCGGATGTAGGATGGGTGCAGCTCATTCCATCAGAGGCTGGAGCATCATTACTCACATGGTTATTCCTGTAACATTTTGGTTTTCGCTTTGCATGGGTTAATTGCCCTCGGGGAAGGTTTCGGATACTTTATTCCACTTTGTTGCTTTTTCTTGTCAGCTACTTTGCAACTTGTATCCGCTGTGTTTGCTGTTTCAAGAGTAGGTCATTAGTAACACTAAATACTTCATGGAACCCACCGTGGGTTTTTCCCCATCTAGACCATTAATATCCATTACATGCTGTGATCAGTCACGTCTATTGATCTCCTCTAGATGGGTCTTCTTACTTGCAGCACTGCCTCCGCCGCCTCTATTAACCTGACTGCCTCTCCAAATAGGAGGGTCCACGCTCTGCACTGAGCAGGAATTCGGCTTCTGAATATTTCATGTCATAAATGCATTTTTTCATGTGTTGTTGGGTGACTTAAATGCTGGCACTGCCCAATTAGACGAGTAATTGTGTGAAAAGGGCAGAAAGTGTTTCAAGATGCTTCTAAGAAGATAAATAGCAGAGTATCAGAAAAATGAGCGTTAACCCTCTGCACGCCCTAGAGGTAACATCGCGTCAATTATGCTATAGTTAGTGTTTTTCTAGTGTATAGTATACTGCAATGCACATATAACAAAGCAAAACTTATAACAAAAGCTAAACCAACAGTCACAAGCAAGTAATGCAAAGTGTATATAAAAAATAAAAGTAGGGATTTACCAATAGATGATGGACGGCAGAGTGGACAAGGACACAGGTGGAGATGGAAGGATAAATTACTTCAATCAAGAGGCAAGACATCCTAACAACTAACTTTCCCTAACTCTGTCCCTAACCTGTCTCTATTACTGGCCTTAGCACCCCACCCCTATGACCTTTAGCTATGCTAACCCAAACATGAGACACCCCTAACCCTGACATCCCTGATCATATCCCTACCAATGTCCCTCAGCTATGCTGACCCTAACATGAGACTCCCCTAACACTGACATCCCTGACCATATACCTACGCTATGCTGACCCTAACATGAGACACGCCTAACCCTGACACCTGAAATCCATGATCCTACTAAGGGCCTTCCTACTGCATGCCTCCCCTCCAAAACCTTAACACCCTAAACAACCCTGGATATCCTGTCATATTTCTACCGTTGTTCCTGAGCTATGCTGACCCTAACATCAGACACCCCTAACCCTGACATCCCTGACCATATCCCTACCAATATCCCTCAACAATGCTGACCCTAACATCAGACACCCCTAACCCTGATATCCCTGATCATATTCCTATCGATGTTCCTCAGCTATGCTGACCCTAACATGAGAGACGCCTAACCCGAATCCCTGACCATATCCCTACCAATGTCCCGCCTCCGACAATCATACCCAAAAATTTGGAAAAAACCCCTAACCCTGATATCCCTGATCATATTCCTATGATGTTCCTCAGCTATGCTGACCCTAACATGAGAGACGCCTAACCCTGAGATCCCTGACCATATCCCTACCAATGTCCCTCAGCAATGCTGACCCTAACCTTTGGACACCCCTACCCCTGATATCCCTGATCATATCCCTCCCATTTTCCCTCAGCTATGTTTGGACCTAAATGAGCACCCTAATCATCCCTGCCATAATCCTACCAAATTTTCCCTAAACTATGCCAAAAGAGACCCCCAAACCCCAATTGAACACTCCAAATAACCCTACTGGACATCCAACCCTGTCCAGATCACTACCTATGTTCCTCAGCTATGCTGACCCTAACATGAGACACTCCTAACCCTGACATCCCTGTCTACATCCCTACCAATGTCCCTCAGCTATGCTGACCCTAACCAAAACAACACAGAACCTCCAAAGAGAACTCAGAAATAGAATCCACAAAGAAAACTGACACAGGGCAAAACAAAAGCAATCAAAGAACTAAAGACAAACAGGTCTCTAACTGATTGTGAACAGACAGCTATCCAAGACAGGACTGAAGGCTAGAAACAGAATGCAAGCTCACAAGACACAAGCTCTCAACACTTCACTCTGCACAAGCCACCAAGTGAAATTCAGCTTTAACCCCTTACCAACATTGGACATATGGTTACATCTTGATGCCGGGAAGGAGCTTTGTAGCGGGATCGCAGTGAAGCGGGATCCCTTTATGTAGCCACCGGGTGTTAGCTCCTTATTGCAGCTAACACCCAGCGGTTACAGCACGGTGGGGGGAGGGGAGGAATGTGGGTGGAGGGGCGCAGTATCGAAATCAATGAGAAACGGTGCCACGCAATGTTTAACACTCCAATTGGGCCATCAGCGTCGAGATCTCTGTGTCCCAATCGGTGAACATGGCAGCTGGAAGGTTTCCATCTCTGCCATGTTTTCATTTTCCCCACTTCCGTCCCCAGGTTCCTGTCTATACAATGCATTAGGCTGTATAAATGATCGTGTCCCTAGTGGTGAAGTGCCCTAGGGGGACTTAAAGTTAAAGTAAAACAAAAAAAAAAAATGTTTAAAGTGTAAAAAAAAATCAAAAAAATTGAGAGTTCCAATCCCCCCACATTTGCCATTTTAGAAATAAAAAAATAAAATAAAAAAGTTCTCCATATTTGGTATCGCCGCATCCCCAAAAATCCGATCTATTAAAATATAACAAAATGTATACCGTACATTGAACACCAGATAAAAAAAAAATTTCACCAAAATTGTGTTTTTTTTGGTCATTTCATGTCCCCTAAAAATTGGAATAAATGTAATAAAAAAAAAAAATGCACGTCTTCCAAACTGGTACCAATAAAAAGTAGGCTTCAGCCCGCAAAAAATGCCTCCTTACTGAAGTCCATAGGTGTCAGTACAAAAAAGTTTTTGGTTGCAGAAAATGTTTGAAGTTTTTTAAGGTATCAAAACATAACGGAAACCCTACATGTTTGGTAGTGGTGGATGCGTATCAACCTATATAATACAGATAACACATCATTTTTACCAGAGAGTGAACGCCGTAAAAACAAAACTCCCACAAACATGTCGCAAGTACATTTTTTTCACATTTTGCCTTACTTAGAATTTTTTGGGGCGGTTTCCCAGTATATTCTATGGTAATATGAATAACACCATTAGAAAGTGCATCTTGTTCTGCAAAATAAAAGCCCTCATATTTTTATAGAGGCGAAAAAATAAAAAAAGTTATGGCTCAGGGAAGGCGAAGAGGGAAAAACGAGCGTGACAAAAAAAAGGCTCCGTCAGGAAGGGGTTAAAAGGGGTAGCAGTCAACCACCGCGTGCTGCGGTTTCCGCTCAGGACCGTATATGCTCATGTCAGTGGTGCCAGCCCTGTCCCCCTGCCAGCGCCTACTCACCTCTCCACGCTCCTGCCCCGCTCCCGACTCCTGTCTGTGACAGCATGTGCTCACACACCCTATGGTACATGCGTGTCGGGTCACTCAAATTTAAGGGGCCAGTATCTAATTACCTTGTCAATGAGCGACCATCACCCGGTACTTAAGGAACTTCCTACCTGTGCTCAATGTCAGTTTGTTGATGTTACTACATTGATCCTGACCTCTGCGTTGCTGTACATTTTTCTGAGGCTTGGTTCCAGTACCTTCTGCTGTTGCCTGCCGCCACACTGGTCTACTACTTACAGAGTACCTGCGGCCATGCCTGTCTACCAGCTGCCTTAGACCCATCAACACTGCCTGCTCCAGCTCATCTATGCCTGGCACTTCGGCTGTCGATGTAAGTGGCCACCTCAGGGGTAACAACTTGGAAGTTCTCCACAGTCAAGTCCAACCCATCTTGTGACAGGCTCTAGTGGATGCCGGGGGACTCCTTACACCCCACTCTCTGTCATGGTCTATAACATCTCTTGTGGTGATTCAGAGGATCTAGCACCAGCATACCCCCAACCATTACACATTTCCAACAATTGTGCTAGACTCCCTTGGCACTATTCTGGCCCTGACAATATCCTTACTAATGTCCCTCAGCTATGCTGACCCTAAGGCTATGTTCACACGAGTTAAATTGGGGTGCATTTCGCCGCATATTTTGTGGCGTACTGCGCTCCAATACGAGCGAAATATGCCCTAGTCATTACGGTAATCCACAGTTCTCATAGAGAACTGTGGATTACGCCTCATCTCCCCGGGCGTGAAATATGACGTGCGGGGAGATGACATGTCAGTTATTCACGGCGCTTACGCGCCACGAGTAATGCATGTCTATGGGACCGGCGGGCTGCCGGCACCCCCGCTCCGCGAGCTCCCGAACACCCGGCGTAATTGCGGGGTGTACTGTACGCCCTGCAATTAGCTGTGTGAACTCTAACTAACTGGTAATAGAAAACTAACTAAAACAGGACTGAATGCTGGAAACAGAATGCAGGCTCAAAAGACAGCTCAGCTAACAGTATAGGCTGCACAAGCCACCAAGTGAAGCTCAGCTTTAAAAAGGGTAGCAATTAACCACTATCAACAATTGAGCTAACACCAGGCCCCAGAGGCGTAGCTTGAAGTACCGGGGCCCTAGTGCAAAAAGTTAAATGGGCCCCCACAGCTACAATAAGTCACTTACAGTGCTGGTATCTTCTTATGTGGCAGAAGGACTTTTGGGCCCCCTCAGGCTGCAGGGCCCAGTAGCGACTACTACCTCTGCACCCCCTATATCTATGCCCCTGCCAGGCCCCCATGGCCCTCTTCTACACCTGATGATATTACTACCAATGTTCCTCAATTATGCTCTGCACAAGCCACCAAGTGAAGTTCAGCTTTATAGAGGACCAGCAATCAACCAATCCCAATAATTAGGATCACATGTGTTGCATGCTCAGCTGATAGTCCTAAGATATCTTTGAGGTAGTTTCATAGTAACAGCCTCACCTGATCTAGTAAGCAGGAGAAGATGAAATCGCAGGAGGGTTCCTGCCACTTATAACAATATCATTTAAACCTTTGTGTTGGTCTGACCTCTCCTGGCCTGGACTCCACAAAGCCTTGGAGGTGTCCTGTGGTTTCTGCAGCAGTTACTGTAAGTGTCTTGGTGCGTCGTCAATGGATTTGACTTCTCCAGCTCATCCCACAGATGTTCGATCAGATTGTTGTCCGGTGAATTTAGAGGCTGAGTCATCACCTTGAACTTTTTGTCATGTTGCTCACTCCTGGACAATTTTTGCAGTGTGGCGGTATGCTCTCTTGCTGGAAGAGGCCTCTGCCATTAGAGCAGAGGCGTAACTCTCTGCTCCTGGGCTCTAGTGCAAATAGTGAAATGGGCCCCTAAGCCACCATGTGCCATTTACAATGCTGTGTCAGAATGGCTTTTGGGGCTTCCTCAGACTGCAGAGCCCGGTAGCAACTACTACCTCTGCATCCCACTGCCATGAAGAATCCCACTGCCATGAAGGGTTCATGTGAGGAAGGGTAACGTGACGTCGACCAGTTTCACTTGCAGCAAAGATGCTGATAGAAATGTTTCCCGTTTACACTTGTTTGGATATAAGGATTTTTAATATATGAAGAAATAAAAGGATGAAGATTTTAGAACTATTCATGTCCCGCATGGATTGAATGAACTCTGCAATGATTGTGCTGGCTTCCAGTTGCTTTTTGTTTTACATGTGACAGTAACATCCACATGATGCCAGGACCCAAAGTTTCAAAGCAGAACACTG
Organism: Phyllomedusa bahiana; assembly: GCA_025379985.1. Classification (NCBI taxonomy): domain Eukaryota; kingdom Metazoa; phylum Chordata; class Amphibia; order Anura; family Hylidae; genus Phyllomedusa; species Phyllomedusa bahiana. The sequence continues at coordinate 33,195 of JAODAL010006422.1, read as the reverse complement.
CTTCTCTTTTTCCCAAAGTACATCCTGGCTCCTTCACCAGGCAAGTGAGATACCCGGCCGTCCATATGATGGAAAATGTGATTCAGTCGACGAGGCCGCCTTCTTCCATTGCTCCATTCTCCAGTTCTGCTGCTCATGTATCTATTGTATCTATTGTAGACACCTTCCGTGGTGGCTAGGGGTCAGCATGGGCCCTCAGACCAGACTTCAGGTTTGTGGTCCCACATGCCGTAAGCTGCATTGTCCTGTGTGTCCTAATTCCTTTCTACTGTATTGTCGCCAGCAGGAACTGTTTCAGCAATTTGTGCTCCAATAGTTCTTCTGTGGGATCTGACCAGGTAGACAAGTCTTCACCCCTTGCACATATTATTGAGCATTGTGCGCCCATGACCCTCTCCTCGGTTGTCCTTCCTTGAAGCTCTTTTGGTGAGTACTAACCACTACTTACAGGGAACACTCCACAAGACCTGTTGTTTTGGAGCTGCTCTGACAATATGGCCCTTGTTAGAGTCGTCTATATCCTTGCACTAACAGATCTTTTCTGAATCCAACCAAAGTTCACCCTTGAGATACCCTTGAGAAAGCGCTGGTGTTCAGCGAGAAACGCGTTGGATTTTATTGTCTATGTTTTTAATGGTGCGAGGGCATATCACCCCTGCACTTTTTAAGAATAAAGGACATTTTTAAATCATAGCCAGCACTCTTGGCTTCTATTGGAATCTGCACGTGCGCCGGGTCCACCATCTTTTTCTCTCCTGCTTCCCAACCAAAGTTCACCACTGACTGGTCACTTGCAGCCTAATACATCCTGCCTGACGGACACCATTGTCATCAGGTAATCAATGTTGCACTCTTTACCTGTCTGTGGTTTTATTATTGGCTCATTTGTTGCAACTTGATTGTTCAGATTTTTTTGTTCATGGTTTTTCTTATCATAAATCCCAAATTCTTCACAAAAAAAAATTATCATTTATAAAATCATTGTCCATCCTATAAAAACAGTTTTGCAGCTGAATCTGGGCAGAAAAAGCCTATAAATTATCTGCCAGCGGTGCACTAATTCCACACACTCTGTTCTCCCAAAAGTGATCATTTATCCCATATGATGAACACTATGGAAGAAAAAAAGCTCCCGATGCCAAATTTGTAAGGTTTTTGGGTCATTTCGTGTCCTCAAAATATTGGAATAAAATGTGATCAAAAAGCATTATATATTCCAAAATGGTTCTTCAGCCTGACAAAAAAAAACCAAGCCGTCACTTAGGTTCATAGATTGAAAAACAAAAAAACATATCGGCAGCACAAAATGGCGCTGCAACACAAATTTAAAAAAAAATTAAATAATAGATGAATTAATTTGTTTGGGGAGGGGGTTCCCAGTGTATTATATAATACGGTCAATGGTACTCTTAAAAAGGATACCCTGTCCTGCAAAAAAAATAAGCCATCAAGTGTGTATGTAGACAGAAAAAATTAAAAATGGCGGCTCTTGGAAGGCAAGGAGGAAAAACAAACCTGAAGTAAAGAAAAAACCACTGCAGTGTTAAGGGGTTTATCAGCTGATATTCTCCCCATCTTCTGCTTTCCTATCTGTGCCATCAGTCGTAAATCACTAAAGGAATCTGTCTTGGGGCTTGTTCACATGGATTATTTGGACGAGGTTTTGGACGAGGTTATCGGAGCGATTCTGACCCCAAAACCTCGCCCAAATACTCGCCTGAAACACGCTTCTTCAGAAAAGGTTCTAGAGGCGTTTCTTGGCGAGGTTTTGGGAGAGTTTTTGGATCAGGTTTTGATCAGGTTTTGGATCAGGCTTTGGATCAGGTTTTCGACGAGGTTTTCACCCATACAAATTAATAGCCAGGACAAAAACCGTGCCAAAAACCGCGGCCAAAATACACTTCAAGAATTGACATGACACTTCTTTTTCATTGCTTCCAAAGAAGCGTGTAAAAACCTCGTCGTGTGTGAACTACAACGAGGTTTTACATAGGAATCAATTAAATGAACTGGGGGCATTTTGGAAGCGTTTTGGACGAGGTTTTGGGCGAGGAAACGCGCCGAAAAACACCTCCAAAAACACGTCCAAATAAGCCAAGTGAACAAGCCCGTGCACAGTAGACAGAAGCCACCTTCACTGACAGCTCAGGCTATTGAGATGAGAGTGGAAGGGAAGGAGAGGCAAGGTGACACACAGAGATACTGAGTTGATAGAGACTCCAAGAGATGGTGATGATTTTGTCTAACAATAGTGCTGGTCTCACAGCTACACTTCTCCTTGCTGCTGTCTTATGTCCTCCATGCTTCTGCTTGTGAGTGAGAACCTGTGGCTTTTACTTCCTCTCTCTCCCCTCTCCATAGGGTTTTTTAGGTTGCTGTAACTTGAGCTAGCAATGAAGTAGGACTTTTGTCCCTTCAAGGAGATGGATTAACTTAGTGACTATAATGGCGGTGGTAGTGGATCCTCTGGACCACCGCAAGCAGTGGTAACGGCCACGCCAGGGAGTGGAGTCTAATTAGGTCCCGGTATTCACCAGAGCCCACCGCAAAGCGGGATGGACTTGCTGCGGTGGGAGTCCTAACAGGTCGTTACCCCTGTCGTGACTAGCTTGCGGAGGTAGCCGAGGTGCAGCGAGGTACCAAATCATAAGACGAAACTCGTAGTCAAGGTCAGGCGAACAGGTCAGGGCAGGCGACGTAGATTCGTGGTCGAGAAACGTGGCAAGGGTCGGAAAAATGGACGAGACGTAAACGCACTGGGAAAGGCTTTCTCTCGAGGAACGTGGCACTAAAGATCCGGCGGGGACATGCCGGAGGTGTTAACCTTATATAGGGTCAGCGGCCGGCAATCAACCAATTACCGGTGCGCTGGCCCTTTAAATTCGAGAGAGCCAGGCGCGCACACGCACTGGCCGGCAGAGGACCGCGGGGAAGCAGGAGCGCAGCGCCACTCGTCCCTGAAGCTAAGGGGACAGCAGAGACACGAGTGCGCCCGAAGCCCGACCTACGGGCTGCGGGGCCACTTGTAACAGTGACATGACACATACAAGAAAACAAAAGAGGGAGAAAAGGAGGCGGACTCTCCCCAAGAAGAGATGTTCCCGTTTCTGAACCAGCCAGCCGGTACACTCTGCTCTGCACTGATGAAGGGCAAACCCCCGAAACAGCTGTCTGCAGATGGTTGATACTGGTTTGGGTATTAGAGCCTTTGGCTTCTAAACATTCAGTGAGTCTGAAGCAGATTGAAGCAAATTGAGAATTTGTTACATCCAATAGAGGACGCTTGAGCTTCTCAGCTCCTTTCCCATAATGCCTTGTGATATAAAAGAGAAGGAAGCATTTATATATTAAAAAGTTCCCATTTTGTGCTTGTACCATTAATTTGTGGAAAGTTGTTGATAATGAGACGGACACGTTAAGCAAATGCTACATTGAACCATTTTCGTTTTCACCCATAGGTTATAGGACTGTAATAGGCACATGCACCTTCCTTTCTGTCTGACCCACAACAAAATGTCATGTTTATGGGGAAAGAAGTCACATGAAATAGAGGAAAAAGTATCACAACTACAATAACATGTATGTCGCCTGACATGATGACGTTTCACTCTAAGGTCTGTTTCCTTCAGAGAGAGAAGCAGTCAACTTTCTGCCGCCACTTACACCACTTTTCACCAACGCTGTAAACAGTCAGGGAAATAGCTGTCACTTGATGTGTATCAGACTTTAGAGGCTTATAAAGCCAAGTGTATGGATAGAATCAATGGAAGCTGTGCACACATCTATAGACGCTCCTTCTGCAACTTCATACAAATGTTGAAAACCAGCACAGCCTGAATAAATGTATTTTTTTATTTTCTGTGATTCGACACTACAGACTAAGAAGATTTCATATCGTGAAAAAAAAGAAAAAGAATTTGGCTGATGCAGTTCAGACCAGTTGGAGGCCAAAAGTTAAGATAGACTGGTCTGAACTGCGTCAGCCAATATTTATTTTTTTCACAACGCGACATCTTGTTGTCATATTGAAAAAGGAAGTTAAATTTTAGCCCATGATTGTCTTTACTATTGTTTAATAATATATTGGAGCTTACAGACTCATTACGGTGCTATCTGAAAAACACTCTTGAAACATTGAGACTGGGCAAGGTGGGGCACTGAGAAAAGTAGGCCTGGGGCTGCTTTTCAGAGAGAAAGGAAGAAAAAGAGAGGGCAAAAGACATGTGAGGTATGTGCAGTCATGTACAATAGCTATAGAATGGGTCCCAAGAAACAACTCCACTGGTGGGCCTCAAGAGTCATCTCCACTTTTGGACGATAAACATATCCACAAAACGGGAATTCCAGCGGGTCAGTAAGACTTGACTTTATTCCATATAATACGTCACAGGACAGTGCATGTCAGCATACAATGCCAACGCGTTTCTGGTCTCTTCGGACCCTTGATCACTCACCCTTGATCACAGTGGAGTTCATTCTTGGACACCAAGAATGAACTCTACTGGTGGGCCCCAAGAGTCATCTCCACTGGTGGATCCCAAGATTCAATTCACCTGGTGAGCCTCAACAATCACATTCACTGGTGAGCCCCAAGACTCAACTCCACTGGTGGCCCCAAGAATCAACTCCACCGGTGAGCCCCAATAGTCAACTCCACTGATGGGCCCTAAAAATCAACTTCACTGGTAGGCCCCAAGAATCCACTCTACTGGTGGGTCCCAAGAATCAATTCCACTGGTGAACCACAAGAATCAGCTCCAGTGGTGGGCCTAAGAATCAACTCCATTGGTGGCCCCAAGAGGTAACTCCACTGGTAGGCCCCAAGAATAAAATCTCCTGGCGGGCCCCAAGAATCAATTCCCCTGGTGATCTTCAAGAATCACCTCAACTGGTGGGCCCAAAGAATCAATTCCACTGGTGATACCCAAGAATCATCTCCACTGGTGGGCCCCAAAAATCATCTCCATTGTTGGGCCCTAAAAATCAACTCCACTGGTAGGCCCCAAGAATCCACTCTACTGGTGGGTCCCAAGAATCAATTCCACTGGTGAACCACAAGAATCTTCTCCACTGGTGGGCTCCAAGAATAAAATTCACTGGTGGCCCTAAGAATCAATGCCACTGGTGGGCCCCGAGAATAAACTCCACTGGTGGCCCCAGGAGTCAGCTCCACTGGTGGGTCCTAAGAATCAACTATACTGGTGGGCCCCAAGAATTCACATCAATGGTGGGCCACAGGCACCCCAGTCTGATACTGAATATATTGGTAACATAGGATTGTTATAGGAGTTGTGTTGCACACGTCATTTTTGGTCATTTTGGTGTGTGGTATTTTGCTTGTGTAGGTTCTTTCTTTGTATGTGGTGATAGTAGCCACCCACCTGCAGTACAATGGGCGAAGGGTACGAGTATGGACATCATTTTTTGCTTATTGGGAACATTTAACTGAGCATCTAAACTTTGGACACTTACATTATAATACAGGGTGTGCACCAGGCGGTCTGTGGATTGTCTGCTCTATAAGGATAACATCAGTGCGGATGAGTCAGTGGATCAGGTGTGAACATTGTGCAACTGAGGAGAAGCAATATCCAGATAAAAGAAGATAATTGCTTTGATTAGAGTCTGTTATAGAAACTGGAAATGACTGCATTTCGCATCCACACACGTGAGGTCTCTAATGGGCGCGGCCGAGGTCACTGCCTAAACCTCATGTCCCGGCGTTGCTCTTGTTCACACTGCACGTGTATCACAGGGGCTCCTAGAATTTTAATTTTTAATAAAGCAATTTACATTCTGTTCTTCCTGCTCTTTGGACTTCGATCCTGATTCAGATTCTGTATCGATCCCCCACCTGGTGAGGGTCACGTGACCCTGGATCTCTGATCTCTCCTGCTGTAGATCCCATCCTACCTCTGCCATGTTAACGTCTTCATATCTGATGTTAGGACTTCTGTTATTATTACTATATATTTTAGAGCACCATTGATTCCAGGGTGTTGTACCTTCAAGGGGGTCACATACATAACATAAGTCAAACAAGTACAATGGAGGCAATAGATGACTAACAACTGGTCCAGAGGGAGAGAGGACCCCAGGGCCAGGACGATGGGTAGGCGAAGGTAGGCGACCGCCTAGGGCGTCACTTCATCCCAGGCAGAAAAGGGGGCGCAAGGAGGCATGGAGTGGGCTGAATTTTCCATTTGGGTAGCACTTTATGCTTTGTCTGCCTAGGGCTCCAGAATACCTTGTCCCAGCCCTGGAGGACCTTGCCCACAAGGACTTACAGTCTATAAGAATCTCTTGTTCTAGTAAACATTGGGGGCCCAGTGGTCAGGACCCCCAGCAATCAGACCTTTATAACCTTTGCTATGGATAAGATTTGTGAGCCTCACCTTCGTCCAGCCGCCATCTTGGCTCGGCCCGGGGTTATTCAGCTTAGGGATCGCTGTCTTCTGTAGGCGGAATGGCACGCAGACACCAAGTTCCAGTTTTACATTGGCCTCAGCCAGCTTTATTGAGGCACATGCAAACAAGTAATACCAACACAAACCTCAGGCCAACTGGCCACTGACTAAACACATTAGTCCCTCTCTATCCGTGGCCTGGACCTAGCGTCCAGTACCACCAATGCACCTCAGATCTCACCCACTGGTGTAGGCTTCCCTCAGCCTCTTGGGGGCCAGAGCTCTCTCCTCAGCTCTGCTGCTCCAACATCCAGGTAGCAGACCACGCCCACCGATCATCTGGAATAGGCGGCCTTTAATAGGTCTCCAGAGATGCACCCAATACCTGGGCTGGAACACGGAGACCTGGAACCCATCTGCAGTTGTTCCGGGAAGGCCAGCCCCTAATGGCTGGACATTAGCTATGCTATGTACAAGGGTCAGCACCCTAATGTTGCTGAATGACAATACCTGGCTTCCCCCACCAAGATCAGGCTCTCAGTGGCACGTACGCCACCTAGTGGCAGAACCCTGCGACTGCCTATGGTCGCTCTGCCACAGATTGTAGCAAGATTCCCTTTCAGTGGGTTCAGTGTTTCCATATCATTGCCCCTGTATTCAGGGCCTTCTTTTCCATTGGGCACACAAGTTTAGGGGCCCTAGGTGGGGTATGCTTTTCCCTGGAATACAAGAAACATACCCTGGATCTCTTTGTTGGCTTTGCTTATTTTACGGTTTGTTTGTTTTTAGGATGTGCAAACAAATAAAAACCATGGTGAAGAAGGGAGCCAAAGGCTCCCTGCCCTGCCAATCAGTCTTGTAAGATGCAAGCTGCTGGTGTCCAGACATAAGTGACGTGATAATATGGGTATGCTTGGCTCGAGGCATGACCTAGTGTGATGCCATGTATTTGGGCAGGGCCCACTGCAGTGCTCTACTCAGGGGCCCATAATGCTGTTGAGACGGCTCTGCCTGTATTGATTGCAATGCCTGGCAGCCGGTGTGGCCCCTGTTTTGTTCTTGACGTTATATCCTTACCCTGAAGCGATAAATCCTTCTATCCTGTCCAAATGTTCCAACAGAGCCTATGGAAAGGATTGTAAAGTGGAGACAATGTCATACATATTAATCACCTGCAATCGATATCCTATAGCTGCTTGCACCTGACCATCGATCCTGCTTCTAGTGCAGCACGTAATACAGCTGTGAGGTAGGAGCGTTCTCCGACCACCAACGTCGCCATCATCAAGGATATTTCATCAGCTAAATGCTGGTGGAGCTCCAGCTCCGATGTCCTCCTGCCACGTCTCCTCCTCCCGTGCCCACCCAGCGACGGCAGGACCGTGTCCAGGTAAGATGGCAGCCGTGTAATGGACTTTCCGCTCGTACTGTCAGCGCTCCACGCCGAATGATGAATTTGAAGGCAGAACATGTAAACAGGATTTGTCTCCCCGCAGAGCTCCAGCTTAGGCTGCTCGCTTGTCTCTTTTAATATGATTTGTCCTGGCCATAAAAAACATGGGCTCCTTTTTCCACCGATCCCTCTGCTAATGTAATTAGCATCTAGTCAATAATGTTCAGCATTTCATTTTACCGCTTTAATTAACAAATTCAATTGTTCAAAGCTCTGTGAAGCAAATTAAAAGCAGACGGAAGGGAGAGCTGCAGGTCTAGATATATGGAAAGGTGTTACGGATCTTTATACCGTTTTTTTTTTTATACATATACTTAATGTTTATAAATTATTTTCCTACAAAGACAAATATTTCTAAACCCTCTGTAAGGAAAAAATGCAAGAAAATAGGATTTAAGCAGAAAAAGACAACGCACCTGAGGGTGACACCTGTCAGTAACGAGAGATGTATTAGAAGCTTTGAGCTTCAGGGTCGGGGCAAAGTCAAATTCCACCTGGAACGTGGGGCTCTGGTTTGGCTTGGGCTGAATACATTTTTTGACAAAGATTTCAAAAATTCTAAGGCAACCTGAGCCCTAACCCTGAGCTAAGTTAAAGGTTCACTAAATAGTCTGGTGACGTGAAGCTTCCATCGAGGCCTAACTTCCAGTCCAACGTCCTGCGCAATGTCCCTTCCAATTACTGCACCCAATGTTATGGTAACTAGAAAGAACGTTAGACGTTGCATCTGTCGTCACTTCTGGTAACTTTTTTCTTGTGACAGTGCATTTCGGGTTGACTCAAACTTTGACAAAGATCGCAAAAAATCTAAGACAACCTTAACCCTAACCCTAAGGCTTCTTTGAGAGGGTTATCTAACCAGTGCAGTGGCTTGATATTTCCATTGAGGCCTAACTTCTAATCCAATGTCACTTCCTAGTACTTCACCATAGGCCCAATGTTATGGTAACTGAAACTGATGTGCTCTAGTTTGGGTCATCCCCAATCAAATTTTGACAAAGATCACAAAAAACTAACACAACGTTAACCTTAACCCACCTGGACATATGGGTACATCCTGGTGGCATTAAGGAGTTGTGTAGCAGGACCGCAGCACGACCCCGCTACACAGCCGCCGGGTGTTAGCGACTAAATGCAGCTAACACCTGCCGGTTACAGCACGGGGGGTGTGGGAGTGGCACGCCACCCGCCCGCACTGTTTAACCCTTTAAAAGCTTCGGCTAAAATGGCCGCGGAGTCTAAATGAATGAAAAATGGTGCCGCGTACCGTTCTTCTCTCTAATTGGAGTCATGCTGCGGGGATCCAATGTATGGACATGGCAGCAGGAAGTCTTCTGAAGGTCTCTTCCATCACTGCCATGTTCTCGTTTGCCCCACTTCCGACCCCAGGCAGGAAGTGGGGAAACCACCATCTTGGTACAGCCTAATGCATTGTCTATGAAATGCAGTAGGCTGTGTTAACGATTGCACCCCCTAGTGGTGAAGCGTCCGAGGGGGACTCAATTTCAAAGTAGAAAAAAAAAAAAAAAGATTTAAAATATAAAAAAAAATACAAAAGTATTAAAAGTTCAAATCACCCTCCTTTCGCCATTTTACAAATAAAAAAAAAAAAATAATAAAAAAGTGACACATATTTGGTATCGCTGCACCTGAAAAAGTCCGATCTATTAAAATATAACATAGTTTATCCCGTATGCTGAACGGCGTACAAGAAAAAAAATTCCAAACACCAAAATTGTGGTTTTTTTGGCCATTTTACATCCTCTAAAACTTGGAATAAAATTGATCAAAAAAGTGGCCTGTATTCCAAACTGCCCGCAATAAAAAGTGCTCTTCAGCTTGCAAAAAATGCCCCCTCGCTGACGTCCATAGGTGTTAGCACAAAAAAATGATTTGTCGCACAAAATGGCGCCGCAGCACAAATTTCAAAAATAGAAAATGTTTGGAATTTTTTTACGCCACCAAAACATAACGGAAACCCTACACTACATGTTTGGCACTGCCGATGCGTATCAACTTGTAGAATACAGTGAATACATAATTTTTACTGAAGATTGAACGTCGCAAAAACAAAACTCCCGCAAACATGGCACAAGTACATTTTTTTCACATTTTGCCCCACTTTGCCCCACCCATTTTTTTGCGGTTTCCCAGTACATTTTATGGTAATATGAATGACACCATTAGAAAGTCCATCTTGTCCCACAAAATAAAAGTCCTCATGTGTCAATGTAGGTGGAAAAATAAAAACGTTATGGCTTTTGGAAGGCGAGGAGGAGAAAAATGAAGAGTCAGATTTTTTTTCTTTGCAGGTATTAAAGGGTTAAGGCTTCCTTGAGAGGGTTAACTAACCATTCTGGTGACTTGATACTTCCATTGAGGCTTAACTTCCATTCCAATGTCCCTTCCAATGTCACTTGGTAACTGGAGGGGACGTGCTCTAGTTTGGGTCATCAAAAATCAAATTTTGACAAAAATTACAAAAAAACTACTGCAACCGTAACCCTAACCCCAAGTTAGGATTACGGTTGTTTGATAAGTTCTAGGGGGTGCAAATATAACAAAATATTAGCAATACTCTACAAACGCTAGGAGACAGTCAAAGTGAACATAGGAACTATTTCAAATTGCATTTCTGCTACTTTTGGATACATGAAATGTTGAGGTTCTTAGCGGAGCCCATCCACCATGACAAGGAGACCTCAGGACAGATAGGAACCTACTCTGACATTTTACCTTGCTTGTTGCCTGTTCAGACCTCCATATTTTCAGGGAGAGAAGGTCCCAGCTACATTTTGCTCTGATTAAAAACAGTCTGTGTGGATGGGCGGAGCGCACGCCCAAAATTTAGGCTAGCCGCTCCCTCATTGCATTTTGAAGTATTTCATATTTGCACTTTGAATGTGTTTGGAGAGTTGCTGATATTTTGTTTTGTTTGTCATGCCAGCACGCACCTACATTATTTTCTTTCTTTAGTTTTAGATGTTTTGAACAATTTTTACTTATTTTTGGGTTCTAGGGTGGAACTAACCGGTCTGGGGATGTGACATTTCTATTGAGGCCTAACTTCCTGTCCAACATCCCATCCAATGTCACTTCCAATTACTTCCATATAGGCCCAATGCTACGGTAACTAGAAATGACTTAAGATGTTGCGTCTGATGTCAGTTCTGGTAACTTTCTTCTTTTGACCCGGTGCCCTACAGAGGTTAATTCTTAAAGAGAACCTGTCCCATAGTTTTTGCCCCTGTGGCTGAGGACAGAACAAACCAGTGTCCGACCTGCTGTTTCCAGCGCTGTGTCCCTGATTCTGTAAGATGCTGTAGGTTTAGAGCATTTAATGCTCAAATCTGCAGTTTTCAGCCAGAAGAGTCATTCGAAGAGTCCTTCAGAGTGTCAGTTTTTTTCAAACCCCACCCATCTGAGGCTAGCCCCGCCCACCTCAACTGACAAACCTATTACTTTGAATAGGTAGAAACATGTGAATAACTGCAAGTGGGCGGAGCCAGCATTTGATGGGCAGAGCTAACACCTACTCATTAATAAAATTTGAGGGGTAAATGCTCTAAAACTGCTGCATCTTACAGAATAAGGGGCACAGCGCTGGAAACAGCAGGTCTGACACTGGCTTGTGCTGCCCTCAGCAAGGGGGGGGCATCACCTATGTGACAGGTTCTCTTTAATCTTCCATAACACGTGATTGCAAGAAAAAAGAACATGAAAAGAAAAAGTGCACAATCGGATGACATCTGCCAGTAATAAGAGATATATGATAAGAGTTGAGCTTCAGGGTCGGTTTAAACGTTAATCACAAAAATAACAAAAATCTACTGCAACCGTAACCCTTACCCTAAGTTAGGATAAGGGTTGTTTGATGTGTTCTGGTGGGTAAGTAACCAGTCTGGTGACGTGATACCTCCATTGAGGCCAAATTTCCAGTCCGATGTCACTTCCAGTTACTTCCCCATAGACCCAATGTTATGGTAACGTTAGTTGTCGCATCTGACTTTACTTCCGGTAACTTTTCTCTTTTGACCCTGTCTTATATGTTTGAGGGCAATGAGCCATCCTATGATATTTGCTTCCATACTCTCCTGATAATGGTATCAGCAGGGAATCATGGGATCCTATTGGTGGGGTGACCCGTCAGCAAGACAATAGGACATAAAAGAAAAAGCAGTGCACGAGCGGGTGACGTCTGTCAGTAATGGGAGATCGGAGAAGTGTTGAGCTTCAGAGTCGGGTAAATGTCAAATTCAACCTGAAACTAATGACTTTGGTTTAAATCGGCACAAATCAATTTTTGACATAAATGTTAAAAAAATCTACTGCAACCATAACCGTAACCTTTAATAACTGCTGTTTGACGGTGTTAAGGAACCGGTCTGGTGACATGTCACCTCCATTGCAGCCCAACTTCTGGTCCAACGTCCCGACCAATTAGTTCATCGCAGTCCCAATGGAAGTGACGTGCTCTGATTAAGGGCATTTCAAAAACATTTTTGGCAAAGATCATAAAAAAAAACAATTATCATTCTAGGAGTCTTCGGAGGTTAACTTACCGGTCAGGTAACGCAATTCTCAAATTATTGCCTAATTTCTGGTCCAAGGTCCCATCTTATATCACTTTCAGTTACATTATTTCCAATTTGGATATACATGGACTTGTATCCAGAAGTGACATTGCATGCTTCAGCATAGGACCGATTTTATAGTAACCTGAAGAAACATTGGACATTGTGGAAAACATCACTTCCGTATGCTTCAATGTAGGCCAGATGTCATGGCCAAATAGAACATTGGATCAGAAATAACTCCACAACCGAATTGTAGCATCTACGGAGTTACCATAAGTTATACCCCTTATAGGGGTTTTCTCACCACTCTGTTTCCTTGAGTCACTAGCAGTTTACTATCGCTCTGTCTCCTCAGACTGTGGGTGGTTCTGTAGCACTAATTAACATATTCAGCTTCTAACTAAGTTGTTACACTGATAAGTGCAGGAGATGTTATCTCTTCAGTAAATACAAGGCACATGTGTTGTGAGGACTGAAAACAATGGCTTATCTACAATTTCGTTAAAAATAATTAGTTTGCTCCAGAGCTCTAATCAGATAACAGAGCTATGGTCAGGCAACCAGGTAATCATAGAAACCTTTGTGCACTCAGAGAACATAAAATCCCTCTTATCTTATGACTAAAGTAAACTATTTGGACCAATGTAATTAGAAAAAGTCCTCAATTAGCTGTCCCTTCATGTTGAAAGCTCATCTTTGAAGTGCAAAAATCCCTTTAAACAAAACTTAGCCTAATCCTAGATAAGAGGCTTAACTTAAAGTTATAGTTAGGGCAGTGTACAGGTCTACAATCCTAAATTGATTTGGGCCCCTGACTGATTTGTTCATTGTTGTTTACAATGTGGATATAAAAATGCAAAGTCGTGGTGCTAACCCTGTATAGCAAGAATGAATGTACTGAGCAACCTGAAGCAAGGGGTGGTTGTCTAGGTGATAGGGTGTGGTCAGAGGTTATATAGTAGCCTTTAGTTGGGTTTTTAGTCATTGTTTTAGTTTAAAGGGGTTTTCCCATGAAGTAAAATTGATGTGAGAAGTTTGTAAATTACATAAGAAACATTTTCTCCATTCATCATTATTATAAATTCTGCACCATTTTTGTTTTAGCTGCTCCATTAGTGATCCATAGTGTAAGACTCGTCTCCAGGGGATACGACCAAGGACGAGAGATCCTCAGTCCTGGCTGCACATGGTCAGACATCACCTCTACTATCAGGCAGCTACTGTCAATCTCTTCGCTGCTTAGTAATCACACACACTCACTGCTGGCGGTTCTTATTGAAGTGTTCAACCCCAGTGGTCGTGTTCCATTCATACTCCGTCTCTGTACTTCTAAGTAATTAGTCAAACAGTGCAAAAAAAAATAAATAAAAGGAAAAAGAAACCTCTATCCGGAGTGTGCATTTAGAAAAAGATATCCACATTTTCTATCTGCAGGGATTTGACCCTAGATCCCCTATGCTGAAAGGCAGACATGCTAACCACTCAGCTACATTGTAGCTCCTCACAGCTCTTTACAGAAACAGACCTGTGTGTGACTAGAGTGAGCACACTGTGGGGAAAAGCAGGGTGATATCAAGCCTGCTGGGTCACATGATACGCAGTTCAAACAAATCATACACGCCCGCTTTTTGAACATACTGAAAGCTGAAGCAGGATAAACCAGGCATGGAATGGGATCCTGTTGATGGTTTGATCCGTCAGCAAGGAGCATTTTAGCAATTTAGGTGGTGAAAATCTGAGGGTATAAAGAGACATCCGAAGCTCCATGTCACAGGAGATAACTCACCACGAGCGAGACTGACTGATGGCAGCTTAGAGCAATGAGAGATACAAGAGAGAGCAGGGAGAAGTGGGGAGAGATGGTCGTAACCAGAAAAACCTATGTAATAAAATCTTCTTTATCTCCTAACCAAAGAAAACTCAAAAAAGCAATGTATTTTGAAAAAGTCTTCAATTACCTGTCCCTACATGTTAAAAGCTAATCATTGTAGGGAGAAAAACCCCTGAAGTCACTGCAGAACTGGCCTGGGTCTGATAAGGCTCAGTAGCTCCTGCAGTTACCGAGCCCCGGTGATCATGTGACCAAAGGGGAGGGAGGCTTCCTGCGTATCTGTATAAATAGCCCTAACTGAGCAAGACAGGGACGGTAAAAAACCATTGCTGCAGGCAGCGCTCCACTCCCGCAGCTGCACAATTAATGCACAGCTGCGAACTCTGCACAGATGTTCTAAAACATATAGGGCGACATGTATGAAGGGGGCTACAGTGAAGGAAATAAGTATTTGATCCTTTGCTGATTGTGTAAGTTTCCCACTGACAAAGACATGAACAGTCTATAATTTTAAGGGTAGGTTAATTTTAACATTGAGAGATAGAATATCCAAAATAATATCTAGAAAATCACATTGTATAAATGATATAAATTTATTTGCATTTTGCAGTGAGAAATAAGTATTTGATCCCCTACCAACCATGAAAAGTTCTGGCTCCTACGGAACCAGTTAGACTCCTAATCACCTCGTTACCTGCATTACAGACGCTGTCTTACATAGTCACCTTTATAAAAGACTCCTGTCCACAGACTCAGTCAGTCAGACTCTAACCTCTACAACATGGACAAGTCCAAAGAGCTTTCTAAGAATGTCAGGGACAAGATGATAGACCTGCACAAAGCTGGAATGGGCTACAAACATGGGCAAGACCAAAGGGCTTTCTAAGGATGTCAGGGACAAGATCACAGACCTGCACAAAGCTGGAATGGGCTGCAAACATGGGCAAGACCAAAGAGCTTTCTAAGGATGTCAGGGACAAGATCATAGACCTGCCCAAAGCTGGAATGGGCTACAAAACCATAAGTAAGACGCTGGGTGAGAAGGAGACAGCTGTTGGTGCAATAGTAGGAAAATGGAAGTAATACAAGTTGACTGTCATTCGCCATCGACCTGGGGCACCGGGCAAAATGGCGTCAGCGGCAGGTTTCATACATGTCACTCATGAATTCTATGGACAGTAAGCATCTAGTTAAGGAAGCCATGTTGCACTCAAAACAAACCCATGGAGAGCCGTGGCACAATTTCTGGAAGAAAGCGGCCATGTTTTTTTCTTTCATCAACCCTTAGCTTCAATGTCTTCTAATCATTCAGCCAAGTAAACTATTCTTTCCCCCCAGTAATAACGCACTAATGAGCAGGAAGTCCTGGTCCGGTCAGACACTCTTCCCCGATGCAGGTCTGCATTTGCCGTTTGCTTCCTTCGATTCGCTTCATATTTAGATTGCGCTGAAAAGTAAATACAAACCAATGAGCTTCATTAATTAGAGGTGCGAGCGTAAGGGAACGGGTGCGGGAGTTTATGCTCATCCTCAGCCACAGTCAGGTGTCGGCGTCGTCCAGTCTTCACCGGACGTCAAGGTTTTAATATTTAAATCAGAGGCTTAATCTCCCGGAGCAGATTCCTGGATATAATAAATCAGGAAAATGCATAATGAATTGTATGACACAACCTTGAGCAGAGCGCTGAGCTTAGAAGACGCTCCGTGCCCTATGTTAATGCTTTATGGAGATTTGGTTAATTCACTCGTCAACTGATCACTGAAGGGAGCTGCAGAGAGGAGAGCAGGGCATAGAAGCCGAAATTTAGATGGGACTCCTGGATAAAACGGTGCACAGGGCCCTGCCCAAGCACATGACATCACACCAGGCCATGCCCGCCTTGGGTAAATAGGTAGATCCCCCATTAGGCAGATAGGTATGCCATAAGTAGGTTGGTCGGGCTACTGATGGGTAAGGCCCCAGGTATTGTAGGTGGGGAGGCAGGGCTCCAGGAGGGTAGGTAGGCCCCTCATTAGGCAGGTAGGTACGCCTCCAGTAAGTAGCATGAGCCACTGATAGGTAAGGCCCCAGATAGGTTGGCAGAAAAGGCCCCAGGAGAACAGATAGGCAGATCCCTCATTAAACAGATAGGTTCACCACCAGTGGGGAGGCAGAGCTGCTGTTAGGTAAGGCACAGAAACAAGGCCATACTCACAGCTCAAAGGTAAAGAGGCAACACTGGCCCCTATGCTACTTGGGAAAGATAAACAGGTGCAGCTGATTGCTGAGCAGTAGCTCACATACCCATCCACTAGGGGGACAATTAGATTGCACATTAAATTGATACCTGTTCACACAGTATGCAGAAAAGCCACAATATAATGCATGGGGAGATTACTGTTAGGTAAGGCCCCGGGTGCTATAAGTGGGCACACTAGGCCCCAGGAGGGAAGGTAGGCAGGTCTCCCTTTAGGCAGATGGGTAACTACAAGTAGGTAGGTAGAGCTACTGAAAGGTAAGGCCCCAAGTACTGTAGGTGGGCAAACAAGGCCCCAGAAGGGAGATAAGCAGGTCCCACATTAGACATAAAGGTACAATATAGGTAGATAGGGCTACTGATAAGTAAGGCCTCAGATACTGTAGATGGACAGGCAAGGCCCCAGATGGGCAGGTAGGCAGGAAACCCTTTAGGCAGATTAGTAAACCACCAGTAGGTATGTATATAGGTAGGATGGTCCACTAATAGATAAGGCCTCAGGTACTGTAGGTAGACAGGCAAGGCCACAGATGGGCAGGTAGGCAGGACCCAAGGTGGGTAGATAGAATGCAGGGCCCAACATCCTACATAGGTACGCAAGGCCCTCATCCTTAAAAGTGGTCCCTTTAGTTGGAATAGAAAAAAAAATTAACTTACCTCTCACAGTTTAAAGCAGACAGCAACCTACAAGACTTATTGGTGCAGCAGAGAGATAATTGCATACTGAGGAGGCGCAAACAGTTAATTGAGAGTGCCAACCCGAGGACCTAGGGCATGTGTTCTGAATTCCCAGGACATAGCTTCAAGATCCTGGGGCCCACTATGCTCCAGGAAACAGCCTACTGTGCCTAATGGATAAGACTTCCCTCTGGTGGTTCAAGCATATAACCAACACCCCAAAGGAAAGACAGTGCTCACTCAGATCTGGTTGTGTTCCTCAGGCTTGTTCCTTTTCGTGGGCTCTTGCCACCAATAAAGCAGGATGAGGACAACCTGCCCTCAGGTAACCCAACAGCAGTCCCGGGGCTTCCTTATTAAAAAGCTTTTCAATCATTAACAAATGTTTTTAAATATTCAAATGTTTCCAGATTAGAGAATTCATCAACCAAATAGTCTGATCCATATTTGCATCGATGGGGAGTAGTATAAGGGTGAGGTCACAACTGGCAGATTGGTTGCTGGCACTTCTGTCATCGCCTTGTTCACAGGGCTTGTAGAAGTCAACGTGCCTTCTACTAGAAGAAAACCCACTTAGATGTATGGAAGTCATTTTCAGCAGAATGTTCTGTAAGTTTGCGAGTGTACTGTTGGGTTGTGTTACTTTTTCCTGTGCCCAGTTGCTTTTAAATACAGGTAGGTCTAACTTAATTAATACAAATTCAAGTTCAGAACGTCTCCAACCCAAATTTTGTCACTAAACGCAACCCTTATCTGCAGGTAAATCTGCAACAGATGTGTAGATTTTGATGCAGATTTTATCCCATTAAATTCAATGGTGTAAAATCTGCAGTAAATCCACAAGAGAACCTGATATGCTTTGAAATTAAATAATCCACTTCGCAGGTCAATTACTGCGCAGAAATAATGTAATCCAATACATGACTGGTTCTGTAATCTATTGCAGATTTTTCTGTACCTGAGTTCTCTTTAGTGGTTCTGCGTTGTTTTGGTTAGGATCAGCGTAGCTGAGTGATACTTTTAGAGAAGGAATAGGGTATGGGGGATTCAGTGTTAGGGTCAGCAAAGCTGAGGGACACTGGTAAGGTTCTCTTCAGGGATAGAATAAGGCTAGACGGTCTTGTGTTAGGGTCAGCATAGCTGAGGGATAATGGAACAGAATAGGGTTAAGGGAGTCTGATGTTAGGGTCAGCACAGCTGAAGGACATTGGAAGGGTTATCTTCAGGGATGAAATAGGGCTTGAAGATCTGGTGTTAGGGTCAGAATAGCTGAGGGATATCAGTAGAGTAATCTTCAGGGATGGAATAGGGCTAGAGGGTCTTGTATTATGGACAGCATAGCTGAGGGACATTCAGAGATGGAATAGGGCTAGAGGGCCTGGTGTTAGGGACAGCATAGCTGAGCTGGGGTACATTGGTAGAGTAATCATCAGGGATGTAATAGGGCAAGAGGGTCTTGTATTACAGTCAGCATAGTTCAGGGATGGAATAGGGCTAGAAAACCTGGTGTTAGGTTCAGCATAGCTGAGGAGCATTGTTAGAGTAACCTTAAGGGATGTAATAGGGTTATAGCGTCTTGTACTACAGACAGCATAGCTGAGGGATATTGGTAAGGTTAACTTCAGGGATAGAATAGGGCTAAACGGTCTGGTGTTAGGGACAGTGTAACTGAGGGACATTAGTAGGGTTATCTTCAGGGATAGAATATGGCTAAAGGGTCTGGTGTTAGTGCCAGTGCTGAGGACAGATTAAGGACAAAGTTAGGTAAAGCTAGATAATGGGGTCAGTTATTTTTTGGGTGTCTTGGTTCTGGATTCAAGTAATTTATTCTACCATCTCCATTTGTCCCCTTGTCTGCCTTGGTGGCCATCATGTAATGGTAAGTCCCTACATTTTCTTTTTGAGAGACGCTTTATATGATTTGCATGTGTCTTCTGGTTGGCGTCAGTGTAATTAGATTATGTTTATGCACAAGTGAGCTCGGAATGAACATTTCCTGTAACATAAGCAAGTGCTGCAATTTTAGAAATTGTGGAGAGCCAAGGAGAAAATGAATTCCAGCCGATCTATGGAGCTCCCTGTCTATATATGTCCAGGAATCGGGTATATGAGCTGGAATAGGACTATTAGACATTGGCCATTGTGCAATGTATGAAGACCAACTCCGTCAAGCAGGAAATGTGTCGGCAGCCGGGCCAAAATTCAAGCTCGGGTTTTGGGCAACTCTACTAACGGTATCTATCAGCTGAAAACCTCACTTTCATTTAGCTGTAATGTTGTGAGACCTTCTGTATGCGCTGGGCCCGGGGAGCTGCCAGTTTACTGGTGCAGAATATCCGAGAATTATTACATTTCTCCAGGGAGCGCTCCGGCTTCATACCTAAACAGACCGGCCCGAACATTGACAGATATAGATCCCGCGCTCACGCACGCTCCTCGCCTGCTTTACACTCATTTACATTCACTTTGCATCTGCCGGAACGATGGCTGTCATTGCAACATATGTTCCTCCCAGTGGTTGTTAGACAAGGAGAGCTTCACTGTCAGACTTCAATGACCAAAATCATCAAGGCGGTGGGAAAAAACTGCACAAAACTGCTGAAGAGGACAGGTACGACCATGGTTGGGAAGGGGTCAAGACCTAGAACAGAAATGATCCGGGATGACTAGGTCTTGATAGGTTTTATACAACACCAACCAATCCTGTGACGCTTTGAATTCATATCCGTCTCCATGTTGAAAGGTTACAAGCTTATTTCTCTCTTCCATACATGGTAGGGTCTATGTCATTGGAAGCCACTTCATGCAGACAAGGCATTGGAGGGGGAAACGGACAAGGGTCAGCATCAGGCTCAAGGACCACTGGAATTGAAGGGTCAACAAGTTGGATACTTTTGCAGCTCAGGGTGTAGTAGACAAGGGTCTGCTGGGCTTGGAGGGGCAGGTGATAATACAAGCACTAGACTTGTCCCACTGAGGATGCAGTAGATAACGGCCAATGGGCTTGTGTGGGGCAAATGGTAAAACAAGTTCTAGACCTGTCCAGCTGAGGCTGTAGTAGGCAAGGGCCCACTGTTGTTGCGGCAAATGGTAAAACAATTCTACACTTGTCAAGCTCAGGTCGTAGAAGAGAAGGGCCCACTGGGCTGGAGAGGACAAATGGTAAAACAAGTCCTACAGTTGTCTAGTTGAAGATGTAGTAGACACAAGCTCAATGAGCTTGGAAGGGCAAGTAGTAATACTAGTCCTGCACTTGTCCAGCTATGGATGTAGTAGACATGAGCCTACTGGGCTATTGTGATGGGTGTACTGACTTTTGTGGGATACTGTAACACATGGGGAAGGTTTTCACAGCATTCTCTGGGCCGCTCATCCATGTGGAAGGCGCTCTTACCCAATTTTGGTATGAATCTATCCCTACAGACCTCATACACCCATACATGCTGATTGTCTCCCTTGGGGCGGATGGGATCTTTCAGAAAGACAATACGATATGTCACACGGCAAGAAGTGTTTGACATTGCTTGGAAGAGCTGGAACAAGACTTCCAAGTACTGCCCTGGCCTCTAATTCCCCAGATGTTAATTGAGCTGGTGTGGGGCCCCTGGATGGTGGTGTTGGCTCTATGGCACCTCCTGTGGGTGCAGTCAGCATGTGGGGACCCTGAATGGTGTTGTTGGCTCTATGGCTCCTCCAGCAGCTGTGGGTGCAGTCAGCATGTGGGGCTCCTGGATGGTGGTGTTGGCTCTATGGCTCCTCCAGCATGTGGGTGCAGTCAGCATGTGGGGACCCTGGATGGTGGTGTTGGTTCTATGGCTCCTCCAGCAGCTGTGGGTGCAGTCAGCATGTGGGGCCCTGGATGGTGGTGTTGGCTCTATGGTCCCCCTAGCAGCTGTGGGTGCAGTCAGCATGTGGGGCCCTGGATGGTGGTGTTGGGTCTATGGCTCCTCCAGCAGCTGTGGGTGCAGTCAGCATGTGGGGCCCCTGGATGGTGGTGTTGGCTCTATGGCTCCTCCAGCAGCTGTGGGTGCAGTCAGCATGTGGGGCCCCTGGATGGTGGTGTTAGCTCTGTGATTCCTCCAGCAGCTGTGGGTGCAGACAGCATGTGGGGCCCCTGGATGGTGGTGTTGGCTCTATGGACCCTCCAGCAGCTGTGTGAGCAGTCAGCATGTGGGGCCCCTGGAGGGTGGTGTTGGCTCTATGGCCCCTCCCGCAGCTGTGGGAGCAGTCAGCATGTGGGGCCCCTGGATGGTGGTGTTGGTTCTATGTACCCTCCAGCAGCTGTGGGTGCAGTCAGCATGTGGGGACCCTGGATGGTGGTGTTGGCTCTATGGCTCCTCCAGCCGCTGGGTTCAGTCAGCATGTGGGGCCCCTGGATGGTGGTGTTGGCTCTATGGACCCCCAGCAGCTGTGGGTGCAGTCAGCATGTGGGGCCCCTAGATGGTGGTGTTGGCTCTATGGCCCCTCCAGAAGCAGTGGGTGCAGTCAGCATGTGGGGCCCCTGGATGGTGGTGTTGGCTCTATGGACCCTCCAGCAGCTGTGGTTGCAGTCATCATGTGGGGCCCCTGGATGGTGGTGTTGGCTCTATGGCTCCTCCAGCAGCTGTGAGTGCAGTCATCATGTGGGGCCCCTGGATGGTGGTGTTGGCTCTCTAGACCCTCCAGCAGCTGTGGGTGCAGTCAGCATGTGGGGCCCCTGGATAGTGGTGTTGGCTCTATGGCCACTCCTGTGGGTGCAGTCAGCATGTGGGGCCCTGGATGGTGGTGTTTGCTCTATGGCCCCTCCAGCAGCTGTGGGTGCAGTCAGCATGTGGGGCCCCTGGATGGTGGTGTTTGCTCTATGGCTCCTCCAGCAGCTGTGGGTGCAGTCAGCATGTGGGGCCCCTGGATGGTGGTGTTGTCTCCATGGACCCTCCAGCAGCTGTGGATGCAGTCAGCATGTGGGGACCCTGGATGGTGGTGTTGGTTTCTATGGCCCCTCCACAGCTGTGGTGCAGTCAGCATGTGGGGCCCCTGGATGGTGGTGTTGGCTCTATGGACCCTCCAGCAGCTGTGGGTGCAGTCAGCATGTACCCCTGGATGGTGGTGTTGGCTCTATGGCCCCTCCAGCAGCTGTGGGTGCAGTCAGCATGTGGGCCCCCTGGATGGTGGTGTTGGCTCTATGGCCCCTCCAGCAGCTGTGGGTGCAGTCAGCATGTGGGGCCCTTGGATGGTGGTGTTGGCTCTATGGACCCTCCAGCAGCTGTGGGTGCAGTCAGCATGTGGGGCCCCTGGATGGTGGTGTTGGCTCTATGGCTCCTCCAGCAGCTGTGGGTGCAGTCAGCATGTGGGGCCCCTGGATGGTGGTGTTGGATCTATGGACCCTCCAGCAGCTGTGGGTGCAGTCATCATGTGGGGCCCCTGGATGGTGGTGTTGGCTCTATGACTCCTCCAGCAGATGTTGGTACAGTCAGCATGTGGGGCCCCTGGATGGTGGTGTTGGCTCTATGGCCCTCCAGCAGCTGTGGGTGCAGTCAGCATGTGGGGCCCCTGGATGGGTGTTTGGGCTCTAGGGCCCCTTTCCAGCAGCTGTGGGTGCAGTCAGCATGTGGGGTCCCTGGATGGTGGTGTTGGCTCTATGCCCCTTCCAGCAGTTGTGGGTGCAGTCCGCATGTGAGGCCCCTGGATGGTAGTGTTGGCTCTATGGTCCCTCACTCTGTGGGTGCAGTCAGCATGTGGGGCCCCTGGATGGTGGTGTTGGCTCTTTGGTACCTCCAGCAGATGTGGGTGCAGTCAGCATGTGGGGCCCCTGGATGGTGGTGTTGGCTCTATGGACCCTCAGCAGATGTGGGTGCAGTCAGCATGTGGGTCCCCTGGATGGTGGTGTTGGCTCTATGGACCCTCCAGCAGCTGTGGGTGCAGTCAACATATGGGGCCCCTGGATGGTGGTGTTGGCTCTATGGACCCTCCAGCAGCTGTGGGTGCAGTCAGCATGTGGGGCCCCTGGATGATGGTGTTGGCTCTATGGACCCTCCAGCAGCTGTGGGTGCAGCATGTGGTGTCCCCGGATGGTGGTGTTGGCTCTATGGCTCCTCCAGCAGATGTGGGTGCAGTCAGCATGTGGGGCCCCTGGATGGTGGTGTTGGCTCTATGGCCCTCCAGCAGCTGTGGGTGCAGTCAGCATGTGAGGCCCCTGGATGGTAGTGTTGGCTCTATGGTCCCTCACTCTGTGGGTGCAGTCAGCATGTGGGGCCCCTGGATGGTGGTGTTGGCTCTTTGGCCTCTCCAGCAGATGTGTGTGCAGTCAGCATGTGGGGCCCCTGGATGGTGGTGTTGGCTCTATGGACCCTCCAGCAGATGTGGGTGCAGTCAGCATGTGGGTCCCCTGGATGGTGGTGTTGGGCTCTATGGACCCTCCGACCAGCTTGTGGGTGCAGTCAGCATGTTGGGCCCCTGGATGGTGGTGTTGGCTCTATGGCTCCTCCAGAAAGCGTGGTGCAGTAAAAAAAAAGCATGTGGGGCCCTGGATGGTGGTGTTGGCTCTATGGCCCCTCCAGCAGATGTGGGTGCAGTCAGCATGTGGGGCCCCTGGATGTGGGGGTTGGCACTATGGCCCCTCCAGCAGCTGTGGGTGCAGTAAGCATGTGGGGCCCCTGGATGGTGGTGTTGGTTCTATGGTCCCTCCAGCAGCTGTGGGTGCAGTCAGCATGTGGGGCCCCTGGATGGTGGTGTTGGCTCTATGGCTCCTCCAGCAGATGTGGGTGCAGTCAGCATGTGGGGCCCCTGGATGGTGGTGTTGGCTCTATGGACCCTCCAGCAGATGTGGGATACAGTCGACTCCAGATACCTGGGACAACCTACTAGGACTCTATTGAGGCGGCAGGGACAGTTTATTACCGTCCCTGCATTCCAGATCGCTGTATATGAAGCGTTCAATGAGAGCTGTAAATACTGATTAGCAGAAAGCCTGCCAACATCTGCTCCTAGTGCTGCTAGTTATGTGACCGCCGGGGTTACAGATACTGCTGAGTCTTATCAGACCCAAATCAGCTTTGTTTTTATATAAAAAACACACATCCAAGTTATAAGTTATAAAAAAAGCCCCAACCTGTTCTATTATCTCCACCCCCGAGGAATCTAAAACCTTATATCACCTTTGTATACATGTCCTTGACGGAAACGTGACACAATTGCAAAACTTATTTTAGCGTCAGTTTTTTTTTTTGACTCTTTTTCCCTCGTGTTATAAAAAAATGAAATAAATGTAAATATTAGATAAATATAAAGCCTCACCTATCCCAAACAAAGGGCACAAAACACAGTGGTGAAAACTTGAGAAAGCGGTTAGGCAGCCAATATCCCAAAATTTTTACAAAATACAATATAACATACAAAAACATTACAAAAATTAATTAGCAGTACACTTGAGGTCCCCTTGTTGATGGGAGGTCGGCTTAAGCAGTTTTGATCAAAAATGTCAACTAAGAACCTCAAAGAATGTTCATGTATCCTAAATAGCAGAAATGCTTTTTCAAAAATTCCTATGTGCCTTTTAATAGTTCTTTAGTGCTGCTGGGTAGTGGAATGTGTATGTATATTGCTGTCACACCAGGGTGCACCTATTATCATTTTTTTAAAAATAAAATTCTTTTAGGTGTGCAAAACCAAATATTTTTTCTAGCTTGTGTAAGGAGGAGTGGCTGCCTCCTTGTTGGTTTTCCGCACTCCACCCACCTTCACTGGTTTTTAAATCAATGCAGTGTGCCTAGTAGCAGGAGCCTTCACTCCCTGAAGTGTGGAGGTCTGAACAGGCCCCAAAGGAGAGGTAACAATAGTGTAGGACCCACCTGTATTGAGGTCGCCTTGCTGATTGGGAGGTCGGCTTAAGCAGTTTTGATGAAAAATGTGAACTAAGAACCTCCAAAAAATTTTCATGTATTCTAAATAGTAGAAATGCTTTTTCAAAAATTCCTCTGTGCCTTTTGATAGCTTTTTAGTTAATAGTGTGCTGCTGGTATTGGAATGTGTAGCATTTAAACCAGCATGTACCACGGAAAATCATAATGTGCCTGGTCTCACAGGGTGTAAGCGGCCCGGTCGGAGAGGAAGGCGATGGGGGCCCGGTCAGGAAGTGGAGGTAAATAGCCCAGTCAGAGAGGAAGGCGATGGGGGGGGCCCGGTCAGGAAGTGGAAGTTAATGGCCCAGTCAGAAAGGAAAGGTATGGGGGGCCCGGTCAGGAAGTGGGGGTTAATGGTCCAGTCAGAGAGGAAGGGTATAGAGGGTCCGGTCAGGAAGTGGGGGTTAATGGTCCAGCCAGAGGAAGGGTATAGGTGGCCCAGGCAGGAATTGTGGATAAATGACCCAGTCAGAGAGAAAAGGTATGGGGGGCCCAATAAGGAAGTGGAGGTAAATGGCCCAGTCAGAAACTGTAAAAAGGATCTAGTCAGGAAGTGGGGGTAAATGTTCCAGTCAAGATGGGAGGGTAGAGGTGTGACTGGTCAGGAGGAAGGCTAAATTGCAAAATCAGAGAGGAAAGATATGGGGGGTCCAGTAAGGAAGTGGAGGAAATGACCCAGTCCGAAAAGAAAAGTTATAGTGGGTCCAGATCATGAAGGGGGAGGGGGGAAATGACTCGGTCAGAAATGAAGGTGTATTGGGGACCGGTGAGGGAGTGGGGGTAAATGGTCCGGTCAGATAGGGAGGGTATAGGGGGACCTGGTCAGGAATGGAGTTTATAGGGGAGGCCTGGTCATGTCGTGGGGGTAAACGGCCCAGTTACGAGCTGGATAGAGGGGGCCTGGTTATGTAGGGGGGGCTGATGGCCTGGTAATGAGTTGGATGGAGGGAGGGCTGGTCATGTAAGGGGGTAAATGAGCTGGAGAAAGGTGGGCCCGGTCAGAGAGGGAAGTAAATGGCCTGGTCAGGAGGGAAGGGAACAGCCCAGTCAGAAATTGGTTAAAAGTTAAACACTCTAGGATGGGAAAAGTGTAGATGGACGTTCACTCCAGGCAGAAGTGGATGTTCCAGAACGTGCGCGGAGCCCTCCGCTATGGAACATAACAGAAGATCTAACGACATTACTCGGCCCGCGCAGCGCTCACTCATCCACACACGTCTGCAGTGGAGTTTTTTTTAAAAACCTCAGCGCTGCTTTCCTCCAGGAGGACAGGTCGGGGGTTCCATCCAAACAAATGAGATCCGGGTCTGAAAATAAATCTTGATGTACAAATCCTCCTCTGTCAGAGATGACTTTGCCAGGAATGGACAGCTGCCCAGAGGCGACCGGCTGAGATATCAATGTGCCTCTATCATATTGCATTGCTCGGGCTCCATTAGAGGAGAAGTGTTGCAGTTTGATCTGAGATTCCTGGCTCAGATTATTGATCTATTGTATTAGGTTTGCTGATTCAGACAACGCACAGCAAAGGATCAGCTCTTACCCCTGATTAGTCAAGAGGACATGAGACTGCGCAGATCACTCATCGGCGCGGCCGCCGCACAGTGACTAAGGAATCGCAGGACGGGGTTCACCATGGAGCAAAAGCAGCAAAAAACCCCACTCAATCCAATACTACACAGATCAATCAGCCATAAAATAGGACATAGGCCCCGTGCAAAACCCAATGGGACCTTTTACCAGCAGATTCTGCTTCACTGTAGGGAGGTTGGTTTATGGCCCATTTGTATCTTCTTTGTGGGCTCTTATGAATGCACCACAACAAGGAAGATAGGAACGTGCCAGGTATCATGCAAACACATCCAAGTCCAAAGGACGTTTAGTTCTCACTGGGACCGTTATCTATAGATCAGGATTCAATGTAGGAACATTGATAAAATCCTGTCCTCTATTATTCACTAAACATATTTCTAAGACTAATTTGCTTTCTGTCCTTGATGCCTTAAAGTAGTTATAGATATAAAAAAAACACATCTTAGTTCTTCAGTCTTAAATTAAATGGTTCTTAATTTCCAACAGACACAAGAGGGAAATCTCTATGGTTCATCTGAAGTTATTGTTCCATTGGTTGTTTTTTGTCCCTCCAATCACTAATACAGTACAGGGGAGCGCTTTGTTCTCCAATCTGTTATATGGGGGTTCCCAGTACAGGGGAGCTCTGTGTTCTACATTATCCTCTATGGGAGTTCCCAGTACAGGGGAGCGCTGTGTTCTCCATTCTGCTCTATGGAGTTCCCAGTACAGGGGAGCGCAGTGTTTTCCATTCTGGTCTATGGGAGTTCCCAGTACAGGGGAGCGCAGTGTTGTCCATTCTTCTCTATGGAAGTTCCCAGTACAGGGGAGGTCTGTGTTCTCCATTCTGTTCTATGGGAGTTCCTGGTACAGGGGAGCGCTGTGTTCTCCATTCTGTTCTATGGGAGTTCCCAGTACAGGGGAGCGCTGTGTTCTCCATTCTCATCTATGGCAGTTCCCAGTACAGGGGAGCTCTGTGTACTCCATTCTCCTCTATGGAAGTTCCCAGTACAGAGGAGCACTGTATTCTCCATCCTGTTCTATGGGAGTTCCCAGTACCGGGGAGCTCTGTTTTGTCCATTCTGTACTATGGGAGTTCCCAGTACAGGAGAGCACTGTGTTCTCCATTCTGTTCTATGGCAGTTCCCAGTACAGGGAAGCGCTGTGTTCTCCATTCTGTTCTATGGGAGTTCCCAGTACAGGGGAGCTCTGTGTTCTCCATTTTCTTCTATGGAGTTCCCAGTACAGGGGAGCGCTGTGTTATCCATTCTCCTCTATGAGAGCTGCCAGTACAGGGGAGCGCTGTGTTCTCCATTCTGTTCTATGAGAGTTTCCAGTACAGGGGAGCGCTGTGTTCTCCATTCTGTTCTATGAGAGTTCCCAGTACAGGAGAGGGGTGTGCTCAGCTTGAAGCTCCCATAGAACAGAAAGCAAAGTGTGCAGAAGCACAACCTATTCTCTTTTTTTGACTTTCAAGGGCCGTTCCCAAGATAGTCATCTATCAAACTTTGATAGCATATCCTTCCAAAATGCCCTCATACTCCACAGTCAGGCTCCCCTCATATCCTCCCCATCTGCCTCTTGTATTACATCTGTAAAGTAAGTGTTAAAAAAAAAAATCTCTGCATTAAAACTCCTGGCGAAGCTTAAATTATCCCAAAGAACAAAAGGTCTTTCTGCAGAGACATTTCTCTATATAGATGGAAAATTACCATTAAAGGAACCTTCTGTCCTTAATTTACACTTATATTAACTCCCATTAATAGTTTCCTTGACAACCATGTAATTGCCTAAAACAAAAGAAACGCTCCTGGGCTGCAAATCTCTATGAACAAAAAATGTAATTGTCCGAGCCGGACACCGCGGCACAGCAGAGCACAAGCAGAATATCCAGAACAGAACCTGTCAGAACATTGGAAGGACTGAGCTGGAGATCGGATGCTCCATCGTTATGTCCCACAAACCTGACACCTTCTGTCTTAGAGGAATGTTCCAGCCCCGAGTGTTCCCCTCCCCGTCCAGCCCCGAGTGTTCCCCTCCTCGTCCAGCCCCGAGTGTTCCCCGTCCAGCCCCGAGTGTTCCTTGTCCCCGTCCAGCCCCGAGTGTTCCCCTTCCCCGTCCAGCCCCGAGTGTTCCCTGTCCCCGTCCAGCCCCGAGTGTTCCCCTCCTCGTCCAGCCCCGAGTGTTCCCCTCCTCGTCCAGCCCCGAGTGTTCCGCATCCCCGTCCAGCCCCGAGTGTTCCCCTCCTCATCCAGCCCCGAGTGTTCCTTGTCCCCGTCCAGCCCTGAGTGTTCCCCTTCCCCGTCCAGCCCCGAGTGTTCCCCTCCTCGTCCAGCCCCGAGTGTTCTACATCCCTGTCCAGCCCCGAGTGTTCCCCTCCTCGTCCAGCCTCGAGTGTTCCCTGTCCCCTTCCAGCCCCGAGTTTTCTGCATCCCCATCCAGCCCCGAGTGTTCCCTGTCCTCATCCAGCCCCGAGTGTTCCCTGTCCCCATCCAGCCCCGAGTGTTCCCCTCCTCGTCCAGCCCCGAGTGTTCTCCTCCTCATCCAGCCTCGAGTGTTCCCTGTCCCCTTCCAGCCCCGAGTGTTCCGCATCCCCGTCCAGCCCCGAGTGTTCCCCTCCTCATCCAGCCCCGAGTGTTCCCTGTCCCGGTCCAGCCCCGAGTGTCCTTGTCCCCGTCCAGCCCCGAGTGTTCCCCTCCTCGTCCAGCCCCGAGTGTTCCCTGTCCCCTTCCAGCCCCGAGTTTTCTGCATCCCCCTCCAGCCCCGAGTGTTCCCCTCCTCTTCCAGCCCCGAGTGTTCCCCTCCTCGTCCAGCCCCGAGTGTTCCCCTCCTCGTCCAGCCCCGAGTGTTCCCCTCCTCGTCCAGCCCCGAGTGTTCCCCGTCCCCGTCCAGCCCCGAGTGTTCCCCGTCCCCGTCCAGCCCCGAGTGTTCCCTGTCCCCGTCCAGCCCCGAGTGTTCCCTGTCCCCGTCCAGCCCCGAGTGTTCCCCCTCCCGTCCAGCCCCGAGTGTTCCCCGTCCCCGTCCAGCCCCGAGTGTTCCCCTTCCCCGTCCAGCCCCGAGTGTTCCCTGTCCAGCCCCGAGTGTTCCCCTTCCCCGTCCAGCCCCGAGTGTTCCCCTTCCCCGTCCAGCCCCGAGTGTTCCCCTCCTCGTCCAGCCCCGAGTGTTCCCCGTCCAGCCCCGAGTGTTCCCCGTCCCCATCCAGCCCCGAGTGTTCCTCGCCCCCGTCCAGCCCCGAGTGTTCCTCGCCCCCGTCCAGCCCCGAGTGTTCCTCGTCCCCGTCCAGCCCCGAGAGTTCCCCGCCCCCGTCCAGCCCCGAGTGTTTCCCGTCCAGCCCCGAGTGTTCCCCGTCCAGCCCCGAGTGTTCCCCTCCTCGTCCAGCCCCGAGTGTTCCCCGTCCAGCCCCGAGTGTTCCCCGCCCCGTCCAGCCCCGAGTGTTCCTCGCCCCCCAGTGCCATCCACGATGTTCCTCGCCCCCGTCCATCCCCGAGTAGGTCCTCCGTGCCCCCTCCAGCCCCGAGTGTTCCCCGCCCCCGTCCAGCCCCGAGTGTTCCCGTCCAGCCCCGAGTGTTTCCCGTCCAGCCCCGAGTGTTCCTCGTCCCCGTCCAGCCCCGAGTGTTCCCCGTCCAGCCCCGAGTGTTCCCCGTCCAGCCCCGAGTGTTCCTCGTCCCCGTCCAGCCCCGAGTGTTCCCCGTCCAGCCCCGAGTGTTCCTCGTCCCCGTCCAGCCCCGAGTGTTCCCCGCCCCCGTCCAGCCCCGAGTGTTCCCCGTCCAGCCCCGAATGTTCCTTGTCCCCGTCCAGCCCCGAGTGTTCCCCGCCCCCGTCCAGCCCCGATTGTTCCACCGCCCCCGTCCACCCCCGAGTGTTCCCCGCCCCCTTCCAGCCCCTGTGTTCCCCTCCGCCGCCCAGTCCACCCCGAGTGTCCCCTCCTCGTCTAGCCCCAGTGTTTCCGTCCGCCCCGTCCAAGCCCCCTGTGTTCCTCGCCCCCCCGTTCCAGCCCCGAGTTTTTTCCTCGCCCCACCGACCAGCCCCGATTGTTCCCCTTCCAGCCCCGAGGTTGGGTATTATCCTCGTTCAGCCCCAGTGTTCCCCGTCCAGCCCCGAGTGTTCCCCTATCCCCAGTCCACGCTGTGCCAGCCCCTGAGTTTTCCCTGTCCAGCCTCCGAGTGTTCCCTTCACCCCAGCCCCGATGTTTCCCCTTCCCCGTCCAGCCGAGTGTTTTCCCCTTCCCGTCCCCAGCCCGTTCGAGTGTTCCCCGCCGCGTCCAGCCCCGAGTGTTCCCTCCTCTTCCAGCCCCGATATTCCCCGTGGGGGCCATCCAGCCCCGAGTGTTCCACGCCCCCGTCCAGCCCCGAGTGTTCCCCTCCTCGTCTAGCCCCGAGTGTTCCTCGCCCCCCGTCCCACACCGGATTTGTTCCCCGACCCTCAACCAGCCCATGTGTTCCTCGTCCCCGTCCAGCCCCGAGAGTTCCCTGCCCCCGTCCAGCCCCGAGTGTTCCCCGTCCAGCCCCCAGTGTTCCCCTCCTAGTCCTGCCCCTTGTGTTTCCCGTCCAGCCCCGAGTGTTCCCCGTCCAGCCCCGATTGTTTTCCCCCCGCCCCCTGTCCCCAGCCCCGTGTTTTCCCCGCCCCCGTCCAGCCCCGAGTGTTCCTCGCCCCCGTCCAGCCCCGAGTGTTCCCCTTCCCCATCCAGCCCCGAGTGTTCCCCGTCCAGCCCCGAGTGTTCCTCGCCCCCGTCCAGCCCCGATTGTTTCCCATCCAGCCCCGAGTGTTCCCCGTCCAGCCCGAGTAGTTCCGTCGACCACCGTCCAGCCCCGATGTTTCCCCCGCCCCCCGTCCAGGCCCCGAGTGTTTCCTCGTCCAGCCCCGAATGTTCCCTTGTCCCCCCGTCCAGGCCCCGATCGTCCCCGCCCCCCTCCAGCCGCGACCGGTCCCCGCCCCCTTCCTGCCCCGCGTGTTCCCCTCCTCGTCTAGCCCCGAGTGTTCCTCGCCCCCGTCCAGCCCCGAGTGTTCCTCGCCCCCGTCCAGCCCCGAGTGTTCCTCGCCCCCGTCCAGCCCCGAGTGTTCCCCTTCCAGCCCCGAGTGTTCCTCGTCCAGCCCCGAGTGTTCCCCGTCCAGCCCCGATTGTTTCCCGTCCAGCCCCCGTGTTACCCCCCCAGCCCCGAATGTTTGCCGTCCAGCCCCGAGTTTCCCCTTTCCACCCCGGTTTTCCCTGGGTCCAGCCCCGATGTTTTTCCCATCCACCCCCGATGTTCCCCTCCACCCCCAGTGTTTGCCCCGCAGCCCCGATTGTTTCCCATCCACCCCCATTGTTCCCCGTCCACCCCCCGATGTTCCCCCCCCCCCACCCCCGTTTTTTTCCCCTCCAGCCCCGATTGTTCCCTCCAGCCGATTTTTCCCCCACCCCCGGGTTTTTCCCATCCAGCCCCGATTGTTCCCCATCCAGCCATGATTGTTTCCCGTCCAGCCCCGAGTGTTCCCCACCAGCCTTTGTTTTTTTCCCGTCCAGCCCGATTTTTTCCTGCCATTTTCTGTATCATTTAATGTCTTGTGCTCCCGCTCTTCACGGTCACCACAATGTTTCTCCATATTGTAGTATACTGTATATTGACTATTATCTCCAGGACAGATATTTACCAGTATCATGCTCTGTCTCTTGATGTTATGTTCCAAAACATTGATCACAGAAATATAGAGAATACTAATACACACATACAACAGACATGGATGTAACCATAGCCAAAGCAACGGCTGGGGGGCCCAGAGATCGGGGGCCCCACTCAGGTAAAGAACATTTTTCCCCCATTTTTGTAGGGAGCAAATTTGATGGCGGCTTTTGCCTCCCCAGAACTTTTTGGCAGCCCGTTATATAGCGGTACATTTTTACCTTAAATTTTTCTACTTATGAGGCCCGTTTGATTATTGTCTCTAGTTTTTGAGGCATCATCTGCTTTTGCTTTGGACCCTTTGAATCCGTTAATCCCGGCAATAAAAATTAGCATGGTGTTTAATCTTAGTTATATGTTTCAACTCCCATTTCGTTCAGGCTGTGGGGGAGTTCTACAGTTCAAACCCCCGCCGTTCAGGCTGTGGTGTTCTAGCTTCAAATCCCACTTTCGTTTTGGCTGTGGTGGGTTTTACAATCAGCTTCCCTTTTCTTTCATTTTGGTGGTTCTAAGCTTCAGTTCCATTCTGTTTAGGCTGGGGTGTTTTTAACTTCACCCTGCTTTCTGTCCCGGCTGTGGGTGGTTTTTAGCTTTAGGTCCCATTTTTTGTTTGGTGTGGGGGGTTCTACAACTTCGCCCCTTTCTTTTAGGTGTGGGTGGTTCTAAGTTCGGCCCCCTTCCCCTTTTAGGCTGGGGTGGTTCTACACTTCAGCTCCTACTTTTTTTTCAGGCTTTGGGGGGGTTCTACGCTTCCCAAATCCCACTTCCTGTTAGGTTTGGTGGTTCTAAGCTTTATCCCTTTCTGTTCAGCCTGTGGGGTTTATATCTTTAGGTCCCCTCCCCCGTTCAGGCTGTGGTGGGTTTCCCGCTTCAGGCTCACATTTCCTTTTTCAGGCTGTAGGG